>OZ023248.1:22488186-22576962 GCA_964006365.1 Trididemnum miniatum | reverse complement strand
CCAGGTTCCCAAGTTTGGTAGGCTTTTGGTCAAGATAGACTCTTCTGCATCGATTCCGTGATAATGATACGTCACTTAAATCCTCGAAACGAGAATATCTTGAAACGAGAATATTTTGAAATTGAGAATATTAAATCCTCGAAACGCTCCCTAATTTGTTCTTTATAATTAAAACAAGGGTAACCGAAGTTAGCCTTACCAAAGTGGTCATTGGGCAGTCCACACTCTGATTTTTTAATTATTTGGGAACCCTTCTCATTATTCCATAATTCCAGCGAAAAGTGCGCAATGATCTTTGTCGGAAGTTTTCTCACGATTTACCCGAATATTTAAAAGAGTTTTCCGTCATTCTGGTTTAATTCTCTTGGTTCCGATTTAAATCTCAATTTGTTATTATCGATGATGACGAAACAATGGATCCAATTTCGATGACAATCACAAATCCAAATTACCGGATGGACGTCATTTCGCTTACGTTGGCAACTGGTGTATTTAAGAAATTTTTCCTTCATCTCTATGAAACCTACTGTTTCCACTTTAAACTTTTTGAAGGAACAACGAATGCGGTTTGCTGGAAACGGTGAGCTGCATTACTTGTTATTCTCAATCTTTTACTTTTTCTCAAATCCCTTCACATCGGTGCCATTTTTGCACCATTTTCCAGCTATATTCACCTGATGAGCTCAAAATGAGAGCGAAACCGGTCGTGGATTGCTACTGCATCCCCTGCATTGCTATTTTTTGCGATGCTTTCTTGTCATCTACCCTGTCCTAATCTTTACGTCTTATATCCCGTTACTTTCGAAACTGCGTTGCTTCATGCACTGACTGTAACTCTAATTGTGCATCGTGGGAAGGCAAGATATTCTTGTTTCGAGAATTTAAGTGACGTATCATTATCACGGAATCGATGCAGAAGAGTCTATCTTGACCAAAAGCCTACCAAACTTGGGAACCTGGGCGCTCCCTAATTTGTTCTTTAACAATATTATGCAAAGCACAAGATTCCAATAAATGATGCAAAGCACAATTCTACATAAGTATTCCTAACAATATTATGCAAAGCACAAGATTCCAATAAAAATATGCAAAGCACAATTCTACATGACAAAGTCATGCGAAAAAAAATTCCTAACAATCTACAGAATCTTCCGGTTTGCATTTTCCTTCCTATCTATAGAGATAATATTAACGAAAAGTCACAAACATCGTTTTTAAGTATTTCATGGACCATGCTTCTCAATAGCTGTCGCCAAAAAACGTCTACTTAAGCATATTTTTGCGGTTTCTCCCTCGCTTCTCTTTCGTCGTCGTCGTCGTTTGGCGGGGCATCTCTTCCAAGACAGATGGAAGGACCAAGGCCGAGGGTTTATCCTTTTACCACCCTGGCCACCAAACTGCTTGGGTCAGATGCTGACTGTAAGAGACTTCAGCCAGCATCTTGTTTCGTCATCCAAAACCATTAGACCAAACATACCTCGGGGTGCTCGATGTATGGGACACTGTGAGATGATGTGATCTGCGGTTTGTTCACTGGCACCACACTCACAATTCGCTAGAGGAGCGAGACCCCATTTGTACATGGACGAACAGAAACGTCCAACACCAGAACGCAGACGGTTGAGCTTGACCCAGGCTGCCCTGGGCAGACCCATACCCAAGGGTCTGGAGCTAGCCTTGGGAATGAAAGCGTGGAGTGACAATGCGTTGGCAGAGTACTCCATGTCCCATTTCGTGTTCGTCCACTCGGCTGCACGGACGTCCATCTCAGAAAGACTGTCTAGTAATTTCCGAGCAGCAGGTACAAATGAGCGTCTAGATTTCAATCTCTCCCTACATACGTCCTGTGACTCATGAAACTGGCCATGTAAAATGTGGTCAGGGTCCAGGGAGCTGCGGTTGGCTAGGGAGAGTGTCGCTCCTTGGCGGCGAAGCTCAGCTGGCTGGATGCCTGAAAGAACCGGAAGGTAGACCGATGGAGTGGGACGCAGGCAATCAGTGACAATGCGCAAGGCGTCATTTATTACACTGTCGATAAGCCGTATGTGCACGCTGCGGCACCAGACTGGTGCGCAGTACTCGGCAGTCGAGTAGACCAGAGACAGGGCAGCTGTGCGTAATGTCTTAGCGCTAGCACCCCAACCTGTTCCGGCAAGTCGCCTCAACAGTGAGACGCGAGCACTTAACTTCTTGCGCAATGCTTCCAGGTGAGGACGATATGTGAGCGATCTGTCCAGTTTGATCCCAAGATAAGTGGGAACTGGACAAAAAGGTAAGGTCTTACCGATGTTACAGACCTTAAGCTCACGCTTAGCCTCTCGATTGTAGAGGTGAAAGGCCGCCGTCACCGTTTTAGCGTGGCTAAGCTTCAATCGCCAGGTCTGGAGATATTCCGAGAGTGTAGTCATGTCCTGGCTTAGAGTCCTTTCCAACTCCTTCCATTCTCCAGATGTATGAAGTATCGCCAGGTCGTCGGCATAGGCGAACTTCTTGGAGGTTATGGAGGGGATATCATATGTATAGATGTTGAAAAGGAGGGGGGCCAGGACCGATCCCTGGGGGACGCCATTTCTCAGGCGTCGAAACCTGCTAGGCTTGCTGTCGCCAGTTGTAAGGGTGAAGCTTCTGTTGCGGATCAGCTCCATAATCATACGAACCATGTGCTAGTCAACAAGAGGTTCGACGCGGGCGTAGATAAGTCGCTCGAGAATCTTGTAGGGAACACAGAGCAAGGAGATCGGACGATAGCTCTTTGGGTCCTCTACCGGTTTCGAAGGCTTTGGGACCGCTACTACTAGCGCTCTTCTCCAGATCTTAGGAATTTTGAGGTGGTGCAGGAAGGAAGATAGGAAGCCACGTAGCCAAGATTTTAAGCTGGCTCCAGCATGGATTATCAGCTCCGGACAAATGGAATCAGGTCCAGGAGCTTTGCCTGGTTTTAAATGTTGGAGGGCAGCAGCGAACTCTTGATGGGAGAAACTCCCGGAGACATTCGCAGGATGTAATGGATCAGCCCTCCAAAGGTCAGACACTTCCTGTAAAACGAGCCGAGATGAGCGTCGATTCACACCTTCGTATTTCCCGTTTTTAACCAGCTGAGAAGCAATAGCATCAGCTGAAACGGGACATTGACGAGGGGATTGTCGTGACCTACCAGTCAAGTTGTTTATAGTATTCCATGCCAGCCGGCTGGAGTGCGAAAAGTCAATGTTGCGGACCGTCTCTGACCAGCGATTTCTCCGCTTCCCGTCGAGCCTTGCGAGTAGGGCTGTGGCAGCCCTATCCGAATCAGGGCCCCCAGGTGACTGCAGGAAATGCTGATAGAGGTCTTCACACTCCGCATCCCAGCAAGGTATGTGGTTTGATCGTCGACCACGACGGATGCATTTCTTCGCCGCAGTGCTTATTACCTTGCAAAAGCACTGGTAAACCTGATCGATGTTTTGAGATTCAGGTGGCGGTATACTCTTGGCCAGTTTGTTGGTTAGGTTAGAATAGTGGTCCCAGTTGGCCTTGCGGAAGTTCCATCGCTTTACAGGCTTGCTCGGTTTTGGATGAGCAAGTTTGGGTGGACTTATAAGCGAGGGTCGGTGTTGTGACCTTGGGAACTTTCCTAAGATACGTCTGTCAGGTAAGCGACTGTCCAAATCGACACTGGCAAATGCAAGATCTGGGTTGGTGTCTGTTTTCCAGCGGCCAGAATGGAAACTGGCGGCCTCCTTGGGGCTATATAGCAGGGTGAAGTTGTTGGCACTGGCCCAGCCAACCAGGCATTCACCATCTGGATTGTTATTATTATAGCCCCAGTCAACATGGTGGCAGTTGAAGTCGCCAGCATAGAGGCAGGGATGGGGGAATGCTGGAAGATCAGATGCTTGCATCCGTGTTGGAGGGGGTTTGTAGACGTTGACTATTTTATAGTTATCAACGTCCACGCACACCCACTCGATCTCCGATGTTGGTGGGGACTGGTCGACTAGGATCCACTTCAGACGCTCATGGACAAACGTAGCAAGACCATGCTTCCTGCTCAAGGAAAACCCTAGATGGTAGCTCGGAAGATCTAACCTTTCTACCGAGGTGCAATGGGTTTCCTGTAAGAGGATGACGAGTGCCTCACACTGTAACGCAAGATGATGCAACACGCTCATCTTGCTTGCAGTGAGGCCTTCGATGTTCAGTTGGAGAATGCTGGGCCTTTGGAACTTGTTGACGGTGCGCCGAAGATGCGCATCGCCCCGTCCTGAAAAGGACGTTTGCCGCTGCCCAGCTTGAACATCGTTAGGTGTCTCGCCGTTAAGGCAGATTCGGTTTCTGTCAGCCAGATTAAATAGCGTAGACAGAGTAACGCTCCGGGCTAAGGGAAAGCATCTGCCATCCGGAGCTTCTCTTTGATGCCGTGAAAACTCCCAACTCACTAAGCCTACCTGTAACAAGGTTGGATTGAATTTGAATCCTCTCACGAGTTCTTGATGAATTTGAATTTCGTTTTTCCAAAGTCAATAAATTTGAATTTCGTTTTTTCAAAGTCAATGAATTTGAATTTCATTTTTCAAAGTCCATGAATTTGAATTTCGTTTTTTCAACGTCAATGAATTTGAATATTTTGATTAAACAACTGACGAACTTTTGAGTTTTTCGATTTAAACCTTACAAAGCAACTGTAGCAATTTGTAGCTGGTTTATATCAGTTAATGTTGCAAACGTTTCATAAAATTTTATCAAGCCAACAGAAAGTTTATGATGGCAACTATGACGCTGCAAGGCGCTTTAAGTTGTTTTTTGGCCACAGTAACCTCCCTAGTGTACCTGCTGGAGAATAGACCTTACACTCAATCGCTCGGATTTCATATCTTTAAAGGTTTTTATAGCATTTTAACTTGAAGTGAAGTTGCCGAGAATGAAATTTGTCTTTACGTTCGCAATTTTCCACATGAGATCAGTAAAGCTTATTTATTTCACCAACAGGCGAGAAAAAGAAAAGATACGAAGTTTTAACTTAAAACTGTTTTTGTAAAATTAATCATAAGTGCAAGATAAGAACGATTTACAGTAGCTTATTATTAATATAAAGGTCGGATGGCCGGACAATGCTTTCTCCTCTCACATAGAGTAGAATACACATTTATGCGCAGCGATCTTGAATGTGAAATAGCTGCGTTTGATCTATGGTTTCAATAGTAGTGGTTTTACTAGGCGCGGTCTATGGTTTCAGTTTCACTAGGCGCGGAGACGTTTCAGAGGCTGTTGCTGATAAGATGCAATAAAAATGTTCTGTTGTCTTTAAAAATTTATTCGTGTGCTTGCTTGATCTCTTCGATTTCGTTAATTGTTCTTCGTGTTTTCTAATAAAAGTTATGTTTTTTTGCATCTTGTACTGTCATTTTTGAAGTTAGCTACACTTTTACCTTATTTTACGCATTTCTTGAGAGAAAATATTTTGAACAAGTTGCTACTCGCTAAACCTTCAGTGCTTAAAAATATTTCTTGTTTTAAACGCATAATTACAATAATCTGGCTGACCAAGTATGGAATTGGTGGAGGTGGCTGATAAGTGGCGACACTGGTGAGTATGCTGGTGACTGGTAAGTTGGATTGAATTTGAATCCGCTCACAAATTTTTCATGAATTTGAATTTGGTTTTTTCAAAGTCAATGAATTTGAATTTTTGTTTTTCAAAGTTAATGAATTTGAATTTCAAAATTAGAAAAAAAAATGAATGGATCCAACCCTACCAGTGACTTTGGAAATTCGCGATCTTTTGAAAAGTCGAAATGCGAGACAGAAAAGTTTTTCAACGGTGCAAAACCAATTCTATGGGGCGCCGTGTGTAAAGCTACGCAATATAAAATTTTGCATCATTTTTTTGGTTAAATTACATGCAATATCATATATTGTTGCAATTTATCTATACTGCAAAAAAACACTTAAATCGCCTTTTAATTGCCATGCTGATATGCTAACAAAAACAGTCAGTGTTGCCCTTTCCCTTTTTCCATGAACTCATGTAGTGTACTGGCCTGAGGCGCTGTTGTACAGACTGTGCAGTGTGCGCTTATTGGTTTGGCTGAAACATTTTGAAATGAAGTGGCTTGGAGTTTGATTGATAAAATACTGTTATGATTGGTAGATACAATTGCGGACATATGCAAAAATATAGACGTATAGATATGGTATCCTTTGGAATACCAGCAGCTAGACTAGACTAGACTACCGGTATGGGGGTAAAGGTAAAAGTATGGGACAGCGGGTGCAAGCACACATTGTTTAGGCCAGTTTCAATTGTCGGCTCATTACAATTTTCAATCACGAACGATTGAACGCTGTTAAGGGACATACATGACAACGTGGCGTTCACCGTGGCGTAGTGGGACATGTCGGCAGCGTGGCGTAGTGGTTCGGAGCGTCGTTTATACGACGACCATGATCGCAAGGTTGATGGTTCACCTCCCAACCTAGTCTCGTTGTTGCGTCCTTGGATAAGATGCTTCACGATGATTATCTCTGCTTGGTGGAATCTGGCAAGCAGCAAATTAAAGAAGTCAGAAGAAAATTCAAGCGGAAAACTTGGAAACAAAGGCAACTCCTAAGCGAGTCTGGATTCGTCCTACGCATAGCGCCTCAGTCGCTTTCTCGTGATAGGAGGATAAAGATGAAGAAATCAATCAAATCAATCATGACGAACAACACATACACAAAACCCTTCGCACTTCCGCTTGTGCCGAGCGCCTGGCGCGAAAGCTGCGAATACTATTTTTAAAGTCTTTAGTATGACCCGACTGGGAATAAAACCCCAGTCTACCGGCTTCATTCTCTAAAAAGCAATGTTAGTGTCAACAGCTTGATCTCGAGCTCTGCAAAAACAGCTGTACAGTTGCCTCGTATTTTAAAATCAGTTGCCTAGTTTTTTTCAAATCACAGCAATTCAAAAGCGTTTTTAAACAGTCTGTAAAGTCAAAGCAAGTGTGGAAAATGACTAGCACTGACTCAAAACTAGATGAAATCTTAAAACAATTACAGAGATTGGATAATATTGAAAGAAAAATCGACAGTTTTAATAACCGTTTAACTTCTCTTGAAGCAAAATTCTCTAATAAGTGTGAAGAACTTGACTGCAGTTTAAATGCGAAAGCAAGTATTGAAAGCATAGAAAAACTAAATGAAAGACTTGCAGCCTTGGAAAGCTTTGAAACTAATTACGCGAAATCTTTACTCATGCAAGAATCTTACAACAAGCGATTTAATATACTTGTTCATGGTGTAAAAGAAGAAGACAACAACGTGTGGGAAACTAGAGAAGAAACAATAGCTAAATTCAGAAATTTTGTCAGAGAAGGGCTAAAGATTGAAGATCCAGAAGATATCGAGTACGTGGACATTCACCGATTACCGCAACACCCCGTGTCGAGACTTGGTAAAAAAGTTCACCGTCCGATCATTATAAAATTATTGACCATGCAGGACAAAAAAATGCTCTACAAATCAGTGAAGAATTTGAAACCTTACAACGCTCGTCTAAAACTGGAACAAACTTCTCATCCATATGTGTACGTAAGTGACCATCTACCACAAGCATTCCAGAATCAACGCAAGCTACTCTTACCTCACTACAAAGAAGCTAAAAAACGGAAACAGAATACGCTCTGGAAAGCTATCGATGGGGAATACTGTTTATATGTAGAAAGAAAAAAGATTGAACTGTAGCAACTTCGGTTAGATCAATGTAAAATTTACTTCTATTAACTTATCCATACCTCACCATATATTAGCTTATATATATGTTTGATTTATTTCAAGTATGCTGTTTCCAAAGTCCACAATTCGTTTTTGGCTTGGTTTCCTATTTCTTAAAGTTTTTTTTTTTTTTTTCTGGCTTCAAATTTCCATTTAACACTTGTAATGCAATTTCCTAGTACAATCGCAGTGATAAATAACGAAGTAACCAACACCAATTACAGCTATTTTGTTTCTAATATCAAGTTCCCTATAACATTTTTATCCAGCGATGCTATCTTATTGACAATTTATCAACTATCTATTGCCTTATCTTGCTATTTTATAGTTACACGCTGTGTCTGTATTAACGGCTTATGATCAATGGATGTGCTGTACCAAACTGTACAAAGTGTGGCGCTTACTGTACAACTTTTGCACTGCTGTATATGTTCATGCTAGATTCAAATGATTGCCCCGACTCTGTTATCCAAGCAGCCTCCTCAGACAATATGACTGCAATTGATCAAAATAACCTAAACGAAGTAATATATCAATCCTTTCAAAATAACACAAAACAATGCGAAACTCATGACCTCGGAAATCATATCTACCAGTTTGATTCTCGATCTTCACAGTTAGTGATCCATCTTAACATATCGTCCCTACAGGCACATTTTGATGAATTAATTGAATTTCTTAACCGTTTCTCTACCCCACCTTTAATAATTCTTCTTTCCGAAACACGAATTAATGTCAATCCACTCATAAATGTTTCCATTCCTGGTTATTCCTTTATCCATATCCCTTCAAATACTAAGGCTGGGGGTGTTGGTGCTTATACATCCACTAAAATCAAATTTTCGGAAAATGATATGCTACGTTTAAAGATACGAGATTGTGAAGATCTATGGATCGATGTTCAATTTCCCGGAAAACGAAATAAATACACAATTGTTGTAATATATCGTCACCCTTGCAACAATGCTAAAATTTTTCTAGACTCGCTTGATGAAAAAATGCAAAGTCTCAACCAAAAACGTACAAAAACAGTGATAATGGGGGATATTAACTTGGATTTGAACTCAACTAAAGCCCCATCTCTAGTCTCGGACTACCTAGATATAATTAGAAGCAATGCATTCTCGAACTTGATTGATAAACCAACTCGTGTAACTCCAAACACACAAACCATTATCGATCATGTTCTCACGAATGATAGTGAAAGTATTTTAACACCTGGCGTTCTGGTATACCCAATCTCCGATCACTATGCTACCTCGTGTATTATATCTAGCGACAAACCTATGCATGACGAAACGAATTCAATTTATGTTTACAGAAACATAACGGCAATGGACAATAACAAATTCCGAAATGACTTGGAAATTGAACTTTCTACTTTATGCCATGATCTTACAAGCTCGTCTGTAACGCCTGAAATTCTTGATAACAGTTTCAACAAATTAGTAGATTGTATAACTAGAGTCATAGATAAACACGCGCCCCTGCAAAAAGCTTCTCGCAGTCAAAAAAGAATCCTACAAAAACCTTGGTTGACCAAAGGGTTACTGATCTCAATTAAAAAAAAACAAATGATGTATAAAAATTATTTTCTTAGTGGAAATGATCTTGAAAAATCCTTATATAAAGTTTATGCCAATAAACTAACACGAGTTAAAAATCTCTCTAAAAAACTATTCTATCATTCGGCTATTATGGAACAAAAACATGACCCCAAAAAATTATGGAAGATTATTAACTCAGTTATACCTCCAAGGAAAAACTTGTTAAGTTGTCCACCAAAGCTAAACATTGCAGACATCACTGTAGAAGACCCAAATGAAATTGCTCAACAATTAAACAACTATTTCGTTAAAATTGGCCAAACAATCGCTAATAATAGCTCGCACTCTATAAACTCAAGTCAACTTGACTTCAAGAAATTTTTATCAAATTCAGTATCCCAGTCCATTGTTCTTGCTCCTCCACACCCAGCTGAAATATACAATGTAATTAATTCTTTAGACACAAGTAAAGCTTGCGGACACGATAACATTCCACCATACTTTTTACGTGTTGGAAGCGAAATCTTAGCTCCAATCTTGGCTTTGCTTTTTTCTTATGTGTTTGAACTAGGTATATTTCCAAAAGTTTTTAAGACAGCAAAAGTTGTACCAATCTTCAAATCTGGAAACAACAAATTATTACAGAATTATCGCCCTATATCTATACTTTCAAGTCTCTCAAAACTACTTGAAAAAATCATCAAAGCCCGACTTATAAATTTTTTTGAAAAACATAAAGTATTTTATGATTTCCAATATGGTTTTAGAGAAAAACATTCTGTAATTCATGCTCTAATTGATGTGACAACACTTACCTATGATGCTATTCAAAATAAGAACTACACTGTTTTACTTCTTATGGATCTTCGCAAAGCATTTGATACAGTATCACACAAAATATTACTGCAAAAATTATTCCATTATGGTATACACGGTCCTGCCCATGACCTAATTGAGAGTTATCTCTCCTCTCGTTATCAATTTGTTTCCATTAACGGCAGCAAATCATCAACACTACCTATCTCAATTGGAGTCCCACAGGGCTCTATCCTGGGGCCTCTACTTTTTCTTATCTATGTCAATGATCTCCACAATGCTACTTCTTGTAAACCTCGGCTCTTCGCCGACGATACTTGTTTAGTCGTGAGTAACACCTCCACAATACATCTTGAATTAAATTGTAATTCAGAATTAAACAAACTACGTAATTGGTGTGATGCAAACAGACTACAAATCAATCCTGACAAGTCCACTTATTTACACATTTCTCACAAATTACGTGATCAAGCATCGACACTGAACTTATTTTATAACAACTACAAACTGGCATGCTCAAATTCGTCTAAATACTTGGGAGTTGTATTAGATAACCAGCTTCACTTTAAAGTCCATATTGCGAATGTCATAACCAAACTGACTAGAGCAGTAGGAATAATCAGCAAACTTCGCTATTTCTTTCCCTCCGCAACCCTGCTTCTACTTTATTATGCTCTTGTCCACCCGCACCTTCTGTTTGGGCTGGCACTTTGGGGTAATACCTACTCAACGTACATTTACAAAATACAACGTCTACAAAACAAAGCAATTCGTATAATCACTAATTCCAATGCTAGGGCATCAGCAAATCCTCTTTATCGCAAACTAGGTATCCTTAAAGTTTCCGATCTTTACAAGTTTGAAATTGCTAAAATTATGTACCAACACTCCAAGCAATCACTTCCTTCTTGTTTCAGTGCCTTCTTTGATAACCTAAATGACATACACAATCAACGTACTAGGGCCACAGAGAAAAAGAACCTCTATCTTCCCAAATTTTCGACAATCCGTTGTCAAAAATCGATACGTTACCAGGGGGTCAAAATCTGGAATACGTTGCCTGTCGAACTAAGAAATCTAACATTTAAGCAATTCAAATCTCAATATAAAAGCATGATATTAGAAAGTTACATTTAACAATATTACTACACTTTTCGAAACAAACTAGTAACCAATGCTGTTGAATCTGATTATGGCTGCTTTGACTGCTGGATACGCTGTAAGATCGGCTGAACGCTGTGGCTACACAACTTGAAATATTTGTTTGTGATCACCGGGTGGCTGCTTGACTTAGAAGATCTTAATCGGTCATTTCGCAGTCTCCCCGGAACACATATTTAATGAATTATTATGAATGTAACTTATGATATTTTCTTTGCGTTTGCGTTTAGTGTTCCTTTAAATAAATCTGATCTGTCTGTCTGTACCAAGTAGACGCTCTTAACCGATACACCAAGCGCCGGTTAACAACTAGTATCAGCTCCCAGGTCCAGTTGGGTTAGGTTAGGTTCAGTTAAGGTTCGTTCAGTTACAAAATATCGGTATCGGTAGACTAGTTTGACATTTTTAATTTTACAGTTTAACGTATGTCACTGGCTACTGGTGTATCGGTGTGCTGATGACAGGATGTAGCCTACCTGCTTTCTGTGGACAGATCACAGAAGTTACTGTAATCTGACATGCTTCAGCCATACAGCATAAGCCATTCTGCATTGGCAACGAGATAGTAGTATGTCACAAAAACATAGATTGAGGTAGCTAGACTAGGCCTAATGCCGGGTAAGGCCTACTGGTACTGTACTTTAAAACAAGATTTTTCAGATACCGATATTTTGCAACTGAACGAACCTCAACTAAATTTCTTTTAAATTATTGAACAGAAAATTCAACGGTAATTGAGGGAGACTGCGAAGTGAGCTTGCGCTCTTCGAGTCAGCAGCCACCCGTTAAATATGTCAATTGCGATCGGCTCCAGCCGCGAATCGAACCCGTCACGTAGGATCTGTCACCTGCGCGCGGTACCGCTAGGCCACGTCAACTAAATTTAACCCTAACTGAACCTAATCTTAACCTAATCCAACTGGACCTGGGAGCTGATACTAGTTGTTACCCCCATACCGGTAGTCTAGTCTAGCTGCTGGTATTCCAAAGGATATCAGTACCAGTAGCTTAACAGTACCCATACTTTTTTGCTGCCACTGAAACAAGTTACTGATGAATGGGTTGGGTAAACCACAACTACTAATTTTATAAAGTTACCTAAAAGAATAATAAGCACAAAACCACGTGGGAGTCTAGCTATCTAGTCTGACAACTTTCCATACCCTGCAACTGCTACATGGCTGGTACCGATACCTGCATGGGTACTGGTAGCTTGCTCATAACTTGCCTACAGTATACGTCAATATTTTTGCATATGTCCGCAATTGTATCTACCAATCATAACAGTATTTTATCAATCAAACTCCAAGCCACTTCATTTCAAAATGTTTCAGCCTAACCAATAAGCGCACGCTGCACAGTCTGTACAACAGCGCCTCAGGCCAGTACACTACATGAGTTCATGGAAAAAGGGAAAGGGCAACACTGACTGTTTTTGTTAGCATATCAGCATGGCAATTAAAAGGCGATTTAAGTGTTTTTTTGCAGTATAGATAAATTGCAACAATTTAACACAAATTGCAGCAATATAGATAAATTGCAACAATTTAACACATATTGCAGCAATATAGATAAATTGCAACAATATATGGTATTGCATGTAATTTAACCAAAATTAACCAAAAAATGATGCAAAATTTTATATTGCGTAGCTTTACACACGGCGCCCCATACAATTCTCTCCTTGTGTCATGTGTGCCAATGTTCCCGTTTCTTTTTGGTAGACCTTTGATAATAACAAACGTTTTACTGAGCTACAAATTGGAAAACCCCTTAAATATCATTTAAAAAAAGGGCAGCGAATGTAATCGTCTTTTTGATATGAGACTGAGTGCATTTCTGTGCAATATGTAATGGATTGATGTTGATGTATCCAACTAGGTGGTTGTTTGAAGTGTGTTTACCCGCAAAATAATCTATGCAGGTGACAATTCTACATGACAGTTTGGCGAAGAAAAGTTTATTAGACACGAATGTTATTGATCAGTAGATATTATTTTTAGTGGCCCCTCCTCCCCCTTACTACGTTGTGCGTTACGCCTCTCATTTAGTATCGCTACAAAAAAAGTGGTGGAACACTGAGATTTGTAACACTTCAAAAATTGCAGAAATGTAACATTGTTCCGCCAGTAAACGACCAAATTGCGAAAAAAATGTAATTAGTGATTTAATTCGTTTTGTGATTAAAATATAGCCATCAAGTATCTTAGAAGGGTATAGGAAATCGACTCTTCTGCGCATTTTGACACCAATTTTGTCTCTCTATCCCCTTCCGTTGTCGAGTTATGGCAAATCTCTAAATTTCGGTCCCCCGCAGATTTCGAACCCGCGGTGCCACCTTCTAAATGACGTCATAATGGTAAAATATTTTGCCGCTAGAATCAGTGTCCAAAATCCCATCACAAATTAACTCGAACGTATTTAATTTCAAAAATGTAGAAAAAATGAAACATCCTAGTGGATATGTTAGCAAGAACATGGCTAGAAATTGAATAGCGATTGGATATCTTACGTGCGACTGATGGTGCACAAGTAGAAGTTTACTAAAGCCAGTGGTGGGATTGAGCCGGTTCGCACCGGTTCTATAGAATCGTCTCACGAAATTTTATTTGATCAGCGAACCGACCAGCATTGCCGTTTAAACCATTAGTTGAAACAGAACCGGGTAAAAAAAAACTTTTGTGGCAGAACCGGCTTATAAAAAATTTGAATCCCACCAGTGACTACAGCATCTACGTACACTATTTCCCTCTACTATAAAACAAACCGATTGAAAATATCTAAAAAAGACTGTGGCGAATTTTTGAAAGTGTAGCGATAACTTATGGACACCCTGTAGAATGACATGTGCGATACACTGTCATGTTAGTCGTGCGATTTGACGCTAATTGCTTTGTTTTATTTTAAAAACAAACTTTTTTTGTTTTTGTCAACTGCAAAGACAAAAAAAAAAACGCAACTAAAACAAGCAAAAAAAACGTTTTTTTACATCTCTATCTACCACACCAAGATGGGGAATTCCCGCTAGGTGCCTTTCCCAACGGCACAACAAGTAAGTAAACTTGCCGGCTTGTTCTCCACACTGTCCCTTTAATGCTAAGCGTCAAGCAGGGAAGCTATGAATACCAATTTTAATGTCATTGGTTTGACCAGACTTGGAATGAAATCCAAGTCTACAGCTCCGGAGGCGGACGCTCTTACCACTCGGCCATGTGAGCTGTAAGAGAAGAGAGGAGTTTTTAAGTTATGTTTCATAAGAGAGCAGTTCTGTTACAAAAAGAGAGCAAAAGCGAGCATTTTTCAATAGAGAGCAGTTCACGGACTCTGCTGTGACATTAAACAAAACAACGATTCTTAAAACTGTAACAAAACTTTCTAGACACCGTATACTTTTTCCATAGCGCCAACTAACAAACTTCGAACACTATGTGCATTAAGAATCGTTTATCGCGATAATTAATCGGCAATAACAACATATATTACAAAAGCGATATTGGTAATCGATAAATCAGAACTATTTGAGCGGTCAGCTGCGTATCCGTGCTCCTAAACTAGGGTGTATTTCACTTGTATGTTTTGGAGGATGTCAAGCAGCATTCGATCTGATCTTGCAATACATTAATTTATTTCTAAATGAAACGTAATGATATGAGGTCTAGATCAAGTTCATAATCATAATGCACACATCATATAATACGTGATATTGTAACACTGATTTAACGCAGCAATGGACGGTAATATCGCAGTAAAAATCAACAGGTTTTTAACAGTCTGCATACGCGATTGCAATTGTTACTTCGCATATTGCATAAAAAGTTGCGTGAGAGAAAAGATATTCATCGAGCTCTGATTTTTGAGATCCGTAGGACTACACAGTGTGTGCTAACTGTGCTACCGTACAATAAAAAAAATACCAAGTGTTGCTACTTAATAGCGTAAAAATATCGCCGGCAAAGCATGCTTGTACGCGAGAATTCAATAAAAAACAGTAGGAATTATGAAGGACTCGGCAAAGCGAAATGACTCTGTTTTAGTGTTGGAGTCGATGCACACAAGCTTGCCAAATTTTAAAACGTGAGAGAATGATTCCTGATCAAGTTATCGATATTTATGACCATATCAGGCCAATGGAATGACTCAAGTGCATGATGTGACGGCGTGACGAAGCTACAGAGCGCGCACTTTCAGTTCGACTCCGAGCCATGAAGCTACGATCTTCTCTACTTCGGTGCGAGCTTCAGTAAGCAGCGGTGAGTCGTTAGGTGATGCAGGGTACATAATGGCACAATGTGCAGTGTCTGGTACAAACATACCGGAAATCCCAGCACTGCTTACTTGCTTGCTCATTATGTGAACTCGCTGTGTCCCAATCGTAGCTCTAAAAGTTAGTTAGTGATTGTCAGGTCGTACGATATATGAAATATACTATTTAGTTTAGATAATAACTAAAACTATTTAGTCTAGATATCTAGATGGTGTTGCTTCAATATTTTGAAATGATTAAACGCTTCAAAATTCATGGAAACGTTTCTTCCGAAAAAGCATAGCTACAAATTTTCAATGACTTCTTTTAAGTCTCAGAGTAGGATAAGAAGACAAAGCTAAATTATACACAAAGCTAAATAAGAAAACAAAGCTAAATTATATATAGATCTCCGTTCGTTTCTTCTGGGATCTGTTTCAACTCAAGACGACATCCAAATTGTTCAAGCAAACTACCAACCAACAAGCAAGCATTACTAACATTCATTGCTAAAAATGAAGAATTTGACCAAACCGAAAACAAAAAGCCGATGTTCAAAGCTGCCATGTCAATCACAACTGCACTGTAAAAAATTTTGGGTAATCGCATTGCCCAATTTTGGGCAAATGTATGCATTACCCAAAAAAACGGTCAAAAACCCAATTTTTTTTGGGTATAAGCAAAAACCCAAAGTCGATTTTGGGTTCTGCATGACCCAAAGCACAACATTGGGTATAAACAATTGTGTCCCAAGTAAATTGGGTTAAAAACTGTATACCCAAAAATAAATTTTGGGTAATCGTTTTTGCAAATATTAATTTGGGTAATGTGGTAGCAAACCCAAATTAAATTTTTGGGTGAGTGTTATGACTATTGTTTTGGGTCAATGGATTTTAAACTCATTAATTTTTTTTGGGAAATAATTCCTGAAATAATAACTTGTGTATATTGTTTTTAAAGCCAAAAAAATTTTTGGGAAAATGTTAAATAACTTATTTTGGGAAAGTGAATTTTAAAACTAAGATCTTTGGGGAAAATTTTTAGATAATAGATTGGTTTTAAACTCAAAAAACGGGCTGCACTTTAAGCAATTCTTAGTTTAGGAAACATTGAGTGCAAAACCCAATTGTTTCATATAGCACTCGATGAGTTTTCATACGGCCCGCGCTTGTTGCTGCTAAATGTATTATTTTTGGCCTACAAGCACATGTAAAGTTAGATAGCCTGTCCAATCTAACTGGAGGTTGCTTTTTTACGCTGTAAATGCGACAAGACTATCTGATTGAGACGACAAAAACCGGCGAGAAAAGTTTAAACCATTATTACGTCATAATTGCAACAGAAACCATTTTTGTTACGAAGAGCAGCAAAACACATAGAACCACAAAAGACTATTAGCCTTCGGGTACTTTACATTATGAAATTTGTTCCTCTTGGAGAAAACTTTGGCGCCCCTGGTCTAAGGCCACCCACCAAAAACCTTACATGCTTTATCTAAGTTGATCACTTGGTCTGTAGGATAATCGAGCCGTCTAAAAATTTTCTGAGATTTATCTGCGTGTTTGGCAGATATTGGAGCTGGGCAAGCCATCTTAAATTTTTATAGCATTTATCTACGGGCATTGGTAAATGTTGCTACATTAGCAAAACGGAAAGCCGGAAGCCATAGTAGTCTGCGATTTATTGCTTTTCAAGGCCTTACCACACGCATGCGCTTAAATTTTGCTTAGACGTAAATGCTAAGCATTATAAACTAGCATTTGTGTAGCTGTTTTGCTTGATGAGACAGAATGCGTGATCTACCCCAAATTGATATAGGCCTAGTTAAATTTTGCAGTATATTTCCACTTGAAATAAAACCGATGACAACCCCAATTTCACAAGTCATTTAATAAGCTATTATTATCTTTTTTCTCACTATTTATGCTATAGCAATTTTAAGTTACATACCTGTGTCTAGTCATTTTAATTTCAAGTTCAACATTATTATGATAGACAGTTGCGCAAGCGGCTAACCTTCACTCTACCGCATAAACCAAACAACCTAAGCTTTCAACTTGCAGTATACCATCGTTTGTCAGCGTAATTTATTAATTTTGCTGGCAGACTTTAATAATAATTAAATGTGCATGATGTAATTCATCATTCTAATAAAATAGCACTTTTCAGAAATTAATTAAATTTTACTTTACGCTTCAATAAACTTTACGGTTTAGTGATCAGCGCAATCAGTGAGCGCCAAAATAATCGAAATTCGAATTAAATGATGCGTCGGAACTGAAGCTGCTGCTTCTCGCTGGAGTAAAAAGCTAATTTAAAATCTAAAGGTTCCGGTAACGACTTAGGTAGGCTATGTAGACACAATGATTTTAAAGTTATCTGCAGATTCATGTGTTCAACTTGCTGAAGTGAGCTATCATAGTATGCAGTATCTACAGATTTGGAAATGCTGCGAAGACCACAAGTACTAGTAGTCCGCAGGTCTTTTTATTACTAGCTACTAGACTTAAGACCTAGCTGCCTAGTCAGATGTCAGTAAGTTACTGGTTGCGCATGCTTCTTTTAGGTCTGCTAATGGCGGGATAGAAAATTAAAACAACTTGTTTTTTGACGAACTTTTAAATAATTTGAATTTGGAAAAGCTTATCAGAAGGCAAAAAAAATTTCAAGGTCTACTGGTACTGACCCTTTTCAGTGATTCTTAACTCCCAGAGTGCACTAGTACAGGTACGGAGGAATGGTAGAACTGGAAATTGGAGTGACTACAGTTCAAATTTAGAGTTGTTAAGCTGGGTTTACATAAGCTAAAAAAATAGTGCAAAACGGTGAGAAGCTGAGCTTTTATTTTATAGGCCTAATGTCATGCAACTTGGCTTTGCTAGTTGAGCAAAGTGGAGCCAAGCTTCATTGCAAGCTTCAAAGAACAAACAAAGCTCAGCTCTGCTCCACTGACGTTTTTTTGTTCGTGTAAACCCACTATTAGTAGTTGCAAGTTGGACCATTAGAGGTTGGAGTTGATAAGAGTTTTGGGGAAATCTGAAGCTGAGTTGATCTGAGAAAAATGAGTCAATCTAAATGAGCCTCCATGTGGAGAAAACCGATTTCGAAATGACACTGCTGCCACTTCCCAATTTTATGTTAAAGTACCACAATACCCATTACACTGATACTGGTATGGATCTTGCTTATCCAAAGTGTTGACTGGATATATAAGCAATCAACTAGCTTGCAATGTACATTTATTGATGTAAAAACATAGTAAATTTCAGAATTAGAGAATGGGCCTAGCAGTCATGTTATATAGCTGATGCTTCATGCTGTTAATGTGATGTACTGTTATATAGCTGATGCTTCATGCTGTTAATGTGTAATACAACTACTGTGTCGAATTGTCATTGAAGTTTCTGATCATCAATTCATCATAACATGTATTTACCTTTGTGTGTGAAACCAAAACAGACATGCAACGAATCAAGGTAAGTGACTGATAAACAGTAAACATTATGCATGTTGTGTTGTAAATGCTAAGGCATTATGTAATGCTTCACACTAATAACTGATTGTATATGATACCCAGTTTTGTTAGGCATCCATGTGGCAGTGATAAACATTTAAATTGTTTTGTGAAACAGTCAAAAATGTGCCATCATATATTTAAAATATTGACAGAAGAGCAGTTCAAACTTTTTCTCGATATGCCATGCACATCAATACGAATATGAGTATGTTACCAATCAAGTGCATTGTGATTATTCTACTTCATACTGCTATTTATAAATTTTTGCCTACCTAAGGCGCTTTAACCAATAGGCCCGGTATGCAACTCATAGAAAGTGACACGTGATTATGTAGTGAGTGGTTTCATGATTTTACGTATGCAATAAGCAGTAAAATCAAAGAACTTGGTGCAAAAAATATGGCTTGACATGCACTGCATTGCTCCCTGCAGCTGTGTGTTAGAAACTTGTTATGATAGTATACTACTCTTTCAGTTTTATTATGTAAAGTTAAAGCAGTGGTTATGACACATGGGCAACATGCATATAAAATAATTCACAGTGGATTATTTTTGCATCAACCTCTTTGTTTCATGAAAATCAGCAAACTTATTTTGTGACAATTACAGGTCAGCATAATTTGATGCTAGTCAAGCTGTTGCATGTTGTTTTCTGTGTCTTTGATAAAAAATTATTATTAAATCAAGTAATGTGGCGTTAATGAACTTTGTTGATTGGAAATTTGAAATAATGTTTAAAATTTGAAAAGGCTATAGACTGGCTAAATTTTTTGTAGCTGTTGTTCCTGTTACTAAAAATGATCAAACCTCAATTAGCAGTTTTTATCCAATGGTTTTTATTGGGTAAAGAAATTAAAAATGTAATTCCACATAAGCAAGCCTGCTCCAAGCAAGTGGTTTATTGCTAAACGTTTTTGTGAAGTTTCAGAAATTGATTGTTTGGTACAGTTAAACATAAATGATAATTATTTAGTTGGGATGCAAAGGTGTGAACAACCTAAAGACTGCCATGGTAGCCCGTGCTAAGGTTTTTATGTGCTTAACGCTAAGAAAGCATAAATTATAAAGCGCTAGAGTCCTTGTTTGCTTGTCTGTTATTTAAGACAAACTCTATGGCATTGGTTTACTTGCCTGTCTATAACGCGCAAAAGGTTTTCATCAACGCATAAAACTGTTCAGTTCCAAAAGACCTGTTCGCACTGTAGATAGGAGTAAATAATAATTTGGTTTGAAACGCTATATGTCTTGTTATTACCATATTGCTTCACGCTACTATAAAACCGAATTGTCTCTTTTGTTCTATATCTAAGACACCCCATCACTCGAACTGCTGAAGATTTGACCTTAAATGAAAGCCTACCAAAGCAGATACGCGGGCTCTCCAGTTTGCTTTTTCTTACCCAGTCATTCCAAACTGTTTTTCATAGTTGAAATTTAACAAAAGCACTGCTGGACATAAGCCCAAGTTTAAACGGTTTCTCTCAAATACTGCTATTTATATAATCTGATGGAAATTTTCATCATGCGCTTTTCTGGCTCATTATTTATATACAATATTTGGGCTTACAATTGCTCCATCTTTTTAGGGAATTCTGCGAAGAATGTGCATCGAAACACTAAATTCTGCAGACAGTTGATGCTATCTAATGCGTCCTGAATAGCACAAAAGGCTTGAATGAAAGCGAACGGAAAAAACAATTGAGACAAATGGTAAAATAAAAACTTCTCAGATGCATAATATGCGAAAACAGACGTTTTAGGGGGAAAACTTTGAACTGATAACTTGTCGAATTTATTCCAAAGAAGTGTGTTGCTGCTTACCGATTGTATAACATTTGCACTAAACATTGTTTGCCCGTCTTTGTTTCCTGTGTTCTATTCTAACGTATGGGTGTCATGTTTTTTTAGCCTATTTTGTTTGGTTAGTTTTTATGCAACATCATGACTGCGGCTGGTTGCTTATTGACATAATTTTGCTTCAGCGGAATATCTGACTGACATAACGTAAATATAATTAGGCATAGTCGAAACCTTCGTGACACAAGCTCTTGGTTATGGTTGAGAGCTACTGTAATTGCCTTTTAACATCTTGTTAAACTTGATTGCTGCTAACCTTGTTTTTGTGAGCGCACAATAGTTTGCACTTAAAGTGCACAGTAAATTGTTGATAATAACTGAAATTAATTAATTTTATGTATCATAATACTTCATTATTTTGTATCTTTGCAAAAGCATTATTTTGTATTGTCTCTGCGTATGCACTTTATTTTTTATTCTTCGAGTAGCATACTGTAACTGCTCCGTATCTATGATTGTTTATTTTTTTACATATATTTGTGAGTTAAAAATGCTTGGGTTTGCATATGGTTGTGGTAGATTTCTATTTGTGCTTGCAGGAATTGGTTACTTGCAATTCTCATTTAAATTGAGGTCATAATCGCATAATATTTACATCGTTTGGATCAGTTTTATTTATAATCGCTTCATATGTGAACCTAAACATGTTCAAATAATCAATGCTGTTATTTGTTGAACATTTAATTTGTACCTATTTCTTTTGACAATATAAAGCATTATTGCAATATTTTGTTGTGCATTTCTTGTGAACCCTCCATTATTAAGTGATTATGACGATTGTTGTGATTACGAGTTAAGCAAAAACGCATTCACAAATATTAATCGGAAAACCCAAATCTGAAAATTGGGCTTTTTTCCTTAGCTAAAAGCTTTTGGGACAAAGCGCCCAAATTTTCAGCTTGGGTATTAATTACCCAATTTTCTTGATCTACAAGATTTAAGGTTAAACACCCAAATTGAAAATTTGGGTCGTTATTACCCAAGTTGACAAATTGGGTTTCTCAGCCTTTGAGCCCAAAATTTTCAATTAGGTTTAAAGACCCAAGTTTGTAGTTTGGGTCAAGTTACCCACTGTACTTGGGTTATGGATATTGGGTTAACAAACCCAACTTTGTAAATTGGGTCGTTATTACCCAAGTTGGCAAATTGGGTTTCTCAGCCTTCGAGCCCAAAATGATAACCCAAGTTTTTTGGGTCTACGTTACCCAATTTGATTTACAGTGTGAACAGATTTGCCAATTTAAGCCAGAGCAAGAATTCCGACGTAACATGCAAACAAGATTGCCCAAGATTAGTGCAACATTATAGGAGTATGCAAAATTTGATGAAAAGTAAAAAAAAGAGAAATAGGGAGAGCCAAAGAAAGGATTGAAGCATTCAAGAAACGTTTGCACAAAACATGGCCAGCTGGCCGAAAGATGTATGGAGCAGGTTATCCAACACAGAAGACAAAGCATTTCTACTATCAATGCAAAATGATCGCACTGTATCAATACTTGGAAAAGATATTAAAACGCACTAAGTGGAAATGAGACAGCAGAAAAGAAAATAAGCTCAGGTCAGACTTGAACAAGCAAAAGAAATGAGAAAAAATGAAGAAGCAACAGTTGCAATGCTTGCCAATAGTTCTGACGATCAACTTTCATCACAATCATCAGCACCAGAAGATGCAGATGATTGTGATGAAAAGGCTTTTTGTTTTTGGTTTGGTCGAATTCTTCTTTTTTTACAATAAAAGCTAGTAATAGGCCTACTTGCTTGTTGGTCGGTAGTTTGCTTGTAACAATTTGGTGGTCGTTTTGAGTTAAAACAGATTCCAACAGAAACAAACAGGAATCTCCATGGCGTTTAGTCATCCTATTAGTCCAGCGGACATATAAGGTGTGCGCTTGCGGAAGAAAGCATGAAACTTTGCCCATGGGGATTTTTGAGTACGCTAATTCCAAAAATCGCGGTAACCATGACGTCATTCTAGTGTTTCCCTCTCAAAAATTGAAAATTAAAAATGGCCGACCACGGAATGCTTCTAAACAGTGTTTGGTTCGTACTCGTCTTCCTGTACCCCGATTATTATGATCTACGTGTCTTTACCTATGTTTTGTAGGCCCAAGAATCCGATGAGATATGTTAAATCGAGAATAGTGGACTTTTTTATGGCGAAAAGCTTAACCGCCGCTTACGTTAATGTTCAATTGTTAATGCCGTAGGTCTATACTCGTTCTATTACGTACTGGAGATCAAGAAATATTACAAGTGCAATATTCTATCGGTACATATAACATTCACACCACACCTTGTAGTTATAAGAGCATTTACAATATTGAGATGAAATACAAGCAATTGATGATCGCCAGCGTCTAGTTATTGTAAGCTGTGAGAGTGAAAAAGACTTCAATAATGCAAATGTGGCATTATAACACCAAAGCTTTTAATAACAAACACAGCTAACACTAGTAGCCTACACATGAATACGGTGTTGTTACTACGTAACACCGAGTTTTAATCTCTATCACACTGTCCAGAGCAGTAACATAACTGTGTACAATTTAGACCAGCCTTGAAACATTTGCACCTGGCTGGACAGGACTTCTTACAACCGCACTTTATCAGTTCTTGGCATCGTATTGGTGCTTCGGACAGAGGTCCAACATGGAGTCCAGAAGCAGCCATCATCCGCTTTCTGCCAACCCCAAAGTTTTGGTGATGGGACTTGAGGTTCTCCAATAAGTGATTGTCCCCAGATATGACCAGCTTGATAAATAGCTCTTTTCACATGTTGCTCCAATGCACAGAATGTTGGAGGAACATTCTCTATTTTGCGATTTCCAAAAGCAAATAACTGCTTTCTGGCATCATTCACACGACTAAGCGTTGACGTTTGCTGATACAAGAGGACAACAAATTTCTCTATAGCTTCCATGTCGTTACTGGATATCATGCTAGGAGCATCAGACAAGCGAGCAAAGATTTCGTGGAGATTGGTTAGACTGCGCCAAACAGCCCACGCTGTTTTCTTACCGATTCCATAGAACGATGACACAGTATCGCACCCCGATATTGCGTGCATAAACAAGAGGCCGTCTGATGCCACACTTCCTAATTCAGCAACAATGAGATGGCAGGGGATGTATCGTACTCTTGAGCCATGACCAAATGCCAGCCATAATTCACAATTCTCCAAATTCTTTGACAGAGCAATCCCGAGAACTACCACATCAGTGTCGGTTGCATGAATCATCATCTTTGAAAATCCACAACGAAACACATGGGAAGCATGAAGCATGAGCCGTGTATCTGCTTCCTCGTGGCTGCAGTACAACATGGGCAGGTCACTAATGGGAGATCATACTACGTTTTGTCCGTGGGTCGATATAATTTGTTTTCTTTGTGGGGATGTAAATTCTAGTATGGTAGCTGCCAGAAATTTGAACAGAGCGTCCCTAATTGCGTCAACGCGAAGGAAGTTCTTCCAATTGGCTGGAATGGAAGTGTTATTGGCTACACGAGTTCGACGTCCAGTGCCACGGTTCTGTCGAGTGTATTTTAAGCTGTCATCTTGATAGACATCCCAGACAATGTCGACACGTACAACATGTCGCAGCATACGTTCTATATAAGGAAGGAATAATCCATGTGCATAATCCTGGAATGTTTTGAAAGTAACGGAAGGCTTCTCCGGGTCAAGTAAATGCACAACTGCAGCTCCGTCAACAATTTTGACATTAACCTCGGGAATATCGTTAGGCTGAGATGTCAATGATTCCAAACATTCCATTAAATCAGATTTTGTGGTTTGAAGCATGTTGTTTGATGCCAACGACGGTGGCCATGCGTGATTTTCATGGCTGAAGAAGGCATCCATATCACTGTTTCTAGCTTGGCAGGATATGTACATCCTTGAGAAGAGACGCATATCGTTTTGCAGGTTAGAGACCTTAGAAGCTGTCTTTGCAGGTACTTTCCCTAAACTGGTGTTGAATAACGGCAGCCTGTTCTTCTGTATTGTGCGACTAAATGCAATTGCGTGGCCATTAATACGCTCTTGAACAAACGCATTGTACTGAGCCTTGCCAAGGTCTTCTGCAGTCCTTATGGAATGTATCACACTGTCAGGCATTATGACTTTGGTGTCAAGTGCGTACAGATCTTTGAGTGTATCAGAAAAAGGGTTGCCAATTTCTTCTATAACATCAGTGACAATATTGACATGAGATGCAAACCTTTTCTGCACACTCGGAGTTTGTTCATGGTGACGTTGTGGATCAACCTTGGCCTTGGAGTATTTTTCATCGTATTCTTGTAGCATTCTAGCCGTCTCGGGACCAGCTACTATCCACCGCGTTAGTGCTGCTTCATTTTCGGTTAGACCTATTGCGTCACCATCTCCCTTTACCATTGCGTTCAGCTGCTCATGTACTAGGTCATGAGCCAGAGCAAAAAATTTGTTACTGGTCTTCTTGATAACAAAGTTGCCACGGAGGAACTGTGCATGCACTGCAGGACAGTTCTCTATATTAACCAAATCTCTCACATGAATAGTCATCCAACGAGTATAGCAATAATGATCGAGAGCAAACATCCAAGGAATAATTTTTCCGAGAGACTCTACATAATCCATAAACCGCTGCTCACGTTGTGATCTCATAAACTGCAAGAACAGGACTTCGAACTGCAACACTTTTTGCCAGTAATCAAACTGGGGATGTGTCGATGCCATGTACTTGCACCACTCCTCGAAATTATGTGTCTGTTCGTGCGTTGTATTCAGTGTATGACCAGTTCAGAAGTTGGAAGAGGGCCGCTGCTGTAACCCGATGAGCCCACTGATCCTTGGATGTATGCGATCCTCTCTGCACACCAATAGCCCGACCTTCAGTGGTAACATTGGCTGCAGTCATTACGTATGTCCAACCGCTACCGTCAAGCCACTCGCCGATCACCAATAGCACGGCCATTTCGATGTGGAGCAGTGCTCCGCAACCTTTTCTTACTCACGGCACACTAAAACCATGTCCAAATTTTTGCGGCACACCTCAGCAAAAAAGCGCAGAAAATTTACGCATCAAATCACTGAAACTACAGTTCAATGGGATCAGCAGTTCAATGGGATGCTTGGGGTTGTCGTAACGAGCTCAATCGCTGCATGTTGGGCTCTATATTTGAAATGGCAACTCGAAGTTCCCGATCAATTTCTTTCAAGCATGATCGTTTGTCATTTTTGATCAACACCAACGTCGAAAAACTTTGTTCACACAAATATGTGGTGCAGTACTGGAGAAGAATTTCGAGAGCTTTTTCCGAAATTTGCCTATATTCTTTTCCAACAGCTATCCAAAATTCATCGAGAGTAATATCACGGAATTTTAATCGCAGTGTTCTGTCATTTCGCAGTTCAAGAAAGTTTTCTTTAATAAGCAATGATAATTTTTGCATTGAAATTTCAGCATCAACAGAAAAAGGATTTTGGATCCAATCATATTGTTACGAGTTAATTGCAAAAAAATAATGGTCATACTTTTGATGTAACAAAGCCAAATGCTTCGTTACATCAAATCCGTAAGAAAATTGCAGCAGTGGGCAACTGGGCGTTAGCAGTCGCAGGACTTGACGCAAACGTGATCGCATTGGTCGTGGCGTATCGCAACGAGCTCAGTGTGCAGCCGCCTTAACGTTGTTCAAGGTTGCTCGCACTTCAAAATTAAGCAAAGTTAGTTGTAATATCAGCTTCCAGCTTGCGTGAGAAGAAAAATCAAACAAAAGCGGTTTCCTGAAATTAGTCAAAAGTTAGCACAACGGGATCGACGCGTCGAGTGAAAGCTGGAATTTTTTATGTTTATACTTCCAAGACTAAGTGAATAATTCGTAATTGGCAATAAAACGCTCCTTATCATCAAGAATGCGGGGAAATCTAGATACATTTAAGAAAAAGGTTCGGTTGCTAACAACAATAATCTGTTGTACAACGTGCGGGTCTCTTGGTAGTTATGCAATACGAGAAAAATGTGGAGATTAATTAAAGTGATAATAATCCTTACGCTACTAAGCGAAACTTCAAAAAGATCTTTTGAGATAGATCGGTGCAATTCTGAAATAAATCGGGAACCCATATACACTCTTTTCATTTTTTTTTCAGTTTAGTGGTTCAAAATATAATTATTCCGCGGCACACCGGATGCGGAGCACTGATGTGGAGGCCCACCCATCATTAAAACATATTGTGTTTCACCGTATTTTTCTGGCCAGGTCCATCTAAATTTTTTTTTTGGCAATAGCACACAATGGCTGATCAGCAGTTACTACTGGTATCTTTCCAGGATTGACATGACCGGTAATCTGTGCAATGATGTCCATTCCATGTTTCACCATGGCGGGAGAATGAGCTGTGTCCCGAAACATTGGGAGACAGAAATTTGTAAATCAGCAAAATAAGCGGACCAAGATATTTTAATTTTTGCTGAGTCGTCCAGGGTTTTATCAGCATATGTTTCGCTTATATGTTGAAGCCAAAGCTTTTGCATTTCATCTTCAGCGATATCGGTAGAGATTGGAATTACTCGTTCATTGGTCGTCATTGGCAAGACGTTTTCAGGAAGCACTACTGGGGGCACACTGGCATAAGACTTTAGTAATGCCTTGACAGATTTTGATGATCGTTGACCTTCATTCTCAGGGACCTCTGGAAGCATTCTATCGATACCATCATTCTCATGGGGGGCATGTTGTGTGACAGATATCGCTGTATTATGTAAAGCGTCACAGCTGAATGTTGATGACGGATTGTGGTCTATATTGTCTAGAGTTTCCTGTGGTGAATAGATCATTCTTGAAGATTAATGGACAAACGATACCCTCCTTCTCAAACATATTGATTACTCTATTGGCCTCCTTGGTCGACACTTGCAAAACTCGGTCATACGACACCAATATGCCTTTCTCAAAGAAAATGACGATAAGATGACGCTTACGTGTTCTGTTATGAGCAGGCTGATGTACAATGGCAGAACAGTCTTTCGATCTCAGTTGTGACGCACTGATTTAGAGTCTTTCCGTCCTCTCTTGACTGTGTTGTAAACTAGTAACTGGGCGATTGATGAGGCAGCTGTGCCAGTCTGCAAAACAAAATGAGAATAGTTACAATCAATGACGTAAACAAGCTTTTAAGAAAACGACGAGCTTAATTCATTCGTTAAAAATACAATTCACTCGACAGGCAAAAGTCAATCACTTACCTGGTAGTCATTGATGTTTTGTTGTTTGCATGAGCCATCTAGAATCATCTCAACCAAGGCATTCAGAGACGCTGGGATATGGTCGTACTGTTCATCACACACGGAACCATTAAAGTGGCACTTAGCCTGTAAGATATTCTTGCGTATCAATTTTGCTGCTCTCATCAACATGATTGCTTCATCCTCTGGAGCGATGCAGCACGCACTCACTATGGCATCTCCCACGTTCTTTTTAAATGTGAGTGCTGCCCCAGCTTTACTTTGATGAACTCTGAGAGCTGGTATATGACGTTGAAGTCTATTGGCTGGCCGTGTCGAATGCACACGTTCAGATGTGCTACCTCCTAACGCACGTAAGTGCTCAAGTATAATACCGTGATTTCTGAAAATTTGAACACATGATTTGTTTTTCCACCCGGCTGATCATATTCTTCGATATAAGACACAACTTCAGCAAATGCCAGCGCCAAAACATTGCGCGCAGCTCCCCTGTCTGTGGTCTACTCAACTGCCGAGTACTGCGCACCAGTCTGGTGCCGCAGCGTGCACACACGCCTCATCGACAGTGCATTAAATGACACCTTGCGCATTGTCACTGGATGCCTGCGTCCCACTCCGTCGGCCTACCTTCCGGTTCTTTCAGGCATCCAGCCAGCTGAGCTTCGCCGCCAAGGAGCGACACTCTTCCTAGCCAACCGCAGCTCCCTGGACCCTGACCACATTTTACATGGCCAGTTTCATGAGTCTCACAACGCATGTAGGGAGAGATTAAAATCTAGACGCTCATTTGTACTTGCTGCTCGGAAATTACTAGACAGTCTTTCTGAGATGGACGTCCGTGCAGCCCAGTGGACGAACTCGAAATGGGACATGGAGTACTCTGCTAACGCATCGTCACTCCACGCTTTCATTTCCAAGGCTAGCTCCAGACCCTAGGGTATGGGTCTGCCCAGGGCAGCCTGGATCAAGCTCAACCGTCTGCGTTATGGTGTTGGACGCTTCTGTTCGTCAATGTACAAATAGGGTCTCGCTCCTCTAGCGAATTGTGCGTGTGATGCCAGTGAACAAACCGCAGACCACATCATCTCAGTGTCCAATACATCGGGCACCCCGAGGTATGTTTGGTCTAATGGTTTTGGATGACGAAACAAGATGCTGGCTGAAGTTTCTTACAGTCAGCATCTGACCCAAGCAGTTTGGTGGCCAGGGTGGTAAAAGGATAAACCCTCGGCCTTGGTCCTTCCATCTGTCTTGGAGGAGGTGCCCCGCCAAACGACGACGAGCAAATGCCAGGGCTTCAGGGGCAATGTGGCAAGGGCTATGAACGAAAAGTCGTTGATGGGATCTATACCTGTTAAAGAAACTTGTCAAGCAGTTTTTGTGATACACAGCGTCGATGGCTATCATTCACTCGCTGAAAGCTTGGATAAAAGGTAATTGCCTTTTCTCGTATGCTGGCGTCAATATGCATGTTACAGCACCGACTTTGGAAACGAACTCGGGTTTTAATTTTTTGCTTTGTTTATCACATGTTTTTCTTTCATCGCTTTCAATTAGCTCGAGCGCTGCACTGTGAACACATTCTCGACTGTGCTGTAGGCTGTTAGCGCGCCGCGAGCAGTTCACCGATCACTATTCTAGAAAATTCTTTAGTGGTTGATCACGTGGTCACGAGTGCACTTCTTGTTTTCTGTGTGTTCAGTCATGCTGGTTTCAGTTTTGTTGAGTTCAGTTGGCGGAAGGACGTCTTTTTATATTCGAAGTTATATCCCTGCACGGCGCAGTTTTTATTTTATTTATACCCGAGTATCTTTCAGTTGTTTTTTGCCTTTGAAAGACCTGAATCCCTCGCTATTTACCTGATCTACCTGAACCTACCTACCTTTCCCTACCTATTTTCCCCTTAGTTTTACATCGCCGTGAGAGTTTTTAGTTCGTTCAAGTAATACAGAATCGTTCTATTTGTTCTTCTCTGGTGATTCTTTTGAGGTTCAAGTTCAGGCAGCAATTAAGTGGATCGATCTGCAGAAGGTGAAAGCCCAAGCGCTCCTCTTGGGCCCCGTGTTATAGGCAGGGTCAGTCTATAACAGTGCATTGTCGCTGCTCTGTGCATTTCTTCAGTGGTTTCGTCGCAGAAAAAACAAGTAGGTAGGCCTAGATGTTTTTGATCTACGCTCATTGCACATGTACAAGTAAAAGCACTACGAAGATGCTTCTTTACTGGGGAATCTGGTGTTTCTTGGATAGCTTTGCCACGCAGTCGGATTGCCCTCGTGACTTTTGTTGCATTGCACATAACGTAGCAAGCTTTACGCCACTTACCTGTGTGAGCAGCGAGTGTTTTTTTAAGTCCATCGCCATCATCAAGTCTTCTTATATTTATGTCAAATGGTAGTTTGTTTAGTTCACGAAGAGCAGGCAAATTTTTACCAAATGATTCATAACCCTTTGACGAAGGATTTAGAGACATCCGCCATGTTTTTGACATAGTGCACAAATGTTCCAGTCCGTTAACTGAACTGGTGCCGAACATGACCGTGAAGCCAATTTGATCTTTTTGGACATGGTAATATCATATATAAAGTTATAGTTTCTGCGAAGCTAAACTTATGAAGTAATTATAGCTAATACCTTATGATTATCAGGTGAGTAGAACTGTAGTGACGTAGAACAATTTATCAATTCTGCTTGTAGGAATCTAAATTAATTGTTAACAGTAAAACGCTAACAATTAATCGATTAATTGCCCACACCAACATAACAATTAATCGCCTAATGAAATGACTTCCCCGTCATACTACCTAGTGGGCCGAGTGGTTGGTAACCCTGCCCTAAGTATTTTATTCAGCTACCTCTCACGCTCTCTCGACTCCCTTAGAATTTCAGTTTTGAAAGATGGTGTTTTTCTGCTTCTTAAGCTCTTAAAACAGTCCTAAAAGACTGCAATATTATTATTGATTCTAATCATTATCATCTGCATTATCATTCTGATACTAATTATTCCGACCAGCGCAAAGCTACCGACGTAATAATAGAGTATTTTCATTTGTTGCGTTATAAAGACGCACAACCAGGTTTTATGAAAAATGTAGATGCTGTGCCTTCAGTGTTTCTAAATTAAAAATTATTTTTTTCCGTTGTACATTACCGGTACATACTTATCGCTGATAAATAGCTGATAAACAATATAGCTTTAATTTGAAAAGATGTGTAATTATCGTAGCATGTATTTCGGATCTTTTCATAGTCTGCTAACAAAAAAATTTATATATCCTGTATGCGAATACACATTGGTGCAAGCGGTCGTTAAGCTTTTCGCCATAAAAAAGTCCACTATTCTCGATTTAACATGTCTTATCGGATTCCTGGGCCTACAAAACATACGTAAAGACACGTAGATCATGGTAATCGGGGTACAGGAAGACGAGTACGAACCAAACACTGTTTAGAAGCATTCCGCGGTCGGCCATTGTTTATTTTCAATTTATGAGAGGGAAACACTAGAATGACGTCGTGGTTCCCGCGATTTTTGGAATCAGCGTATTCAAAAATCCCCATGGGCAAAGTTTCAGGCTTTCTTCCGGAAGCGCACACATCGACCATTTTTCGTTACATAACCGCTGGACTACATTCTTGCGGATCATTTGTTTACAAAGTTGCACTGTGATGATTTTTTAACTCATCCATATTACACACCAGCTTGTAATCTATATGCAAACCAAACACAAAATTTAAAAAACTAGGAGACTTCTATTCCACCCATGAGCTAAAACATTGGTAGTATATTGTCATGTAACCAAAGCAATGTTGATACTTGATTTCGCTCTGTATCATGATGAGGTAGGCCTAGCTTAACTACATGGAGTAATAACATTGCATCCCCCCAAAACCTGACTTTGAAACATAATTAACGCAATAACTCGAAAACTAAGCACAATAGCCATATAATTCCTCTGCAAGTTAGATAGAAACTTGATGTTTTTGAGTCATTTGAGCCATTACCCAACTTTCTAGCACAAGTGGTTACGTAGATAGAAAAATTCACTGTATCGATTAAACACATTTTTTTGTTTTCGAGAAAAGGGCCGAATGCACCAACATGGATTATTCTCGGATTAAACTTATCCATGGATTATATCTGAGAATCAACTCGAATTTGGTATGCAACAAGCGCGATTAAGTTTAACAGCGGATTAACTTTGTTTAACTGATTACTACCCAACTAATAGGCTAGGTTAAGCATTAAGCCGTTGCTATAGTTATTATTTCGCAAACATATGATCTGGAGTGAACAATAGTGGATTTACCGACAAACAATGGTCAATGAAGTGCACCAATCTGGAAGGCCTTTCACAGCTCAGATGGCAGAGTGGTAAGAGCGTCTGCCTCGGGAGCTGTAGACTTGGGTTTGATTCCAAGTCGGGTCAAACCAATGACATTAAAATTGGTATTCATAGCTTCCCTGTTTGACGCTCAACATTAAAGAGGCAGTGTGGAGAGCAAGCCGGCAAGTTTACTAGTTGTGTCGTTGGGAAAACACTTAGCGGGATTCCCTCATCTTGGTGGGGTAGACAGATGGCTGGCAACTCCTAAGCGAGCTCGTATAGCGCATTGATAGCTTTCTCGTGATAGGAGGATAAATATGCAGCTAAACACAAAAAATCGCCGATTTAACTACGTTGATGCATTCCATTTTCGCCAAGATTTCAATCGCGGATGAAGCTTTCTGCTATTAAGTCTAATCGAGGATAAGGTTAATCCGCTGTTGGTGCATTTGACCCGCAAAATCGCTTCAAGGGAGGAAAGATAAAAACTATAGAGTGACCTCGAGCAAAATTACAAATCTGTGTACGCTGGAGTGAGTAGCACATAGGTGGTTGTCCAAGGGGTGTTGACCAGGGGAAGACTCGTGAAATTGACGGGATCGACCGTTGGCTTCGCACGTGCGAAAAAGGTTTTTCCGACTGGCGGAGATGGGAGTAAATTTCGGGATGTGTTGTATGATACGCTCTTGGAAACGTTTAGACATGCGACCAACGCACCGATGGTCACAATAACACGCAAATAGGCAAATGAGATTACTGCATTGATTGGAAAGCAACGAGTTTTCCTTGGTTGATTGCAGGAGGTGGCCGATTGTGAAAACAATACATAGATCGCTGGCGGAGCGGCAGCCAATTGACTGCCGAACTGATTGCTTTCCGAAGCCCGTCAAAACATTCCCTTATCATGAAACTTGTAGTAGATACACCGGGCATTTTTCCGCTGTGTGAACCAGTCATGCATTAAACTACTTAGGTTTATGATTGAAAGCCGAAGTGATTTAGAATCGACATTACTGGCAAAATCGATGACGCAACTTTCAAATTTTGTACCAAGACACGTTTGTTCAAGAAAAGAAGTGGATTGAGAACTGCTGATTCGTCCATGCTTAATTTCTTCATTTCAGAAATTGCGAATCACAAGAAAAAGTTTAAACCAAGCGTTTTGCGCTGAAACCGCATGAGCTTTAATAAATAACTGCTGTTTGCATCAAAGTACAACTTGAGCAAAACGAGTAGACTCTGATTGAGATGAATTTTTGAAATGAAAATTTGTCCTGCTGGTGGAGATGAGACGAGGCTGTCGAAGCTCCGCACAATCACACAGCAATCAAGCTCAAAATAACAAACCTTTTGTTAATGATGAGCGGAATTTCACCACAAGCCCATATCAATGTGAACTGTCGCAATGTCACTACTAATCACGCTTCTTATTGCAAACAGTTAGTTTGCCGAGACACCTCGACGTAACATTTCAAATGCGCTTATGCAGAGATCAATATTAATGCTACAGTAGCTACAACTGACCTCGCTAGCAGCAGTTTAAAGCAGACGCACAAACTAAGGATAATTAGAAATAAGGTCAACACCGAAAACAATTTCTCACCTGTTCGCAGCCGGAGCAACATACGAGACATTATGCCAAGGGTCAACCCCGCCGTTGTACAGCGTCACATTGCTCACCACTTCTGCAACACTCACTGAACCATAACGTTCATTGGTTCGTTTCACAGCGTCATATACACGAGTAGGGCTGATCGCGAACACTGATTTGCAGAGATCTAAAGTGAAAGCGAGAGGAAAGCCGATAAATGGCTGCGCAGATGAGTCAGACGCTTGATACCATCCAAACTCCGTGCACGTCTGATACAACCAAGCTCGTCCACCAACTGATAAACTCCATCTCGTGTCTTTCATCTCTTTCACCGAACTGAAACAAAAAGTAAGAAAATATTACAAAACTACCTCGCTACGAGCATTAACATGACTTTGGAACACAACTTTAATGATAAGATCATAGTTCTGATCTTTTTATTAAACCGCATCACTTTTCAACTTCAGGCTGTCCAGCTACCTATCAACAACAAAATGAAAAAAAATTGCGGCAATTTGCTGAAAAAATGAAAATAAACCCCAGAAATGTCCAATTTTCCACGCAAAATCAAGTGAAGAGCAAAAACAAAAACAGTCATCATGTCTGCAGATGTCCGACTTTACACGCAAAAGCAAGTGAAGAGTAAAAAAAAGGTCATCACGCCCGCAAAAAAATGAAAAAAAGAGTGGACAGCCTGCAATTTGTATTTTGTTTGGGTTTGACACGTGGTCATGGCATTTAAACAATATTATGACGACATTCACAACAACACAAAAAGCAGGCCTACCCTAAATTTTTATCGTTACCAATCCAACCCAAAAGAAAACAGTTTCACACTCACAATCATAGGCATAAAACTAGGGCGGGTCGTGGGCTGAAGCCCCCTTACTCTATTTTCAGCCCTCCCTAAAATTTTGAGCCCCATGAGCCCATATCTACTTTTACATTAACCTCATCCTCAAGCCACGACTATTTTAATTTTTTATCCTTTCGATATTTCGTGGGGCTTTGCTTGTAAACGCTGCATTGAAAACAATCTTAATCTGCACAAAAGCAATTGGAGGTTAGTCTGAAAAAGTGACAGTACACCAGTTTGCATTGTCTTGTTACAATGCGCATTGTGAGGTAGGCTTATGTCAATGCGACTCGCTAAAACCATCGGCTAAAGAAGGGCTGGCTCATTTTTATTGCAAAAGAACACTGCTGCAGTGATCAATCAGCGCACTGGCAATTGTGGGCTGCTTATTGGCAGTGACATCAAATCCGCAGGCTGGTATGACTGGCATGAGGAGGTAGTAATTTCTACGTAGGCACTAAACATAGCCTAAAGTTTTCAGAGAATAGATTGTTAATGAACAGGCTACTACACGCAAAGCTAGCCCATTGCTTAGCCCAACCATGTGTAACCGCAGAATATTTGTCATATTCTGAAAATACTGTAGTTATGTATCATTATAACTGGAGGTGAAGTCGATTTTGCATTGTAAGTACGTAATTTATTAAGCGCAATCACAAGTTTGTAGTTGCAATCAGCATTAAGAAATCAATAAACCTAAAGCATTTATGGTTCTTAAATTATTTTGTAATAGTTGAAACGGCAGTAGTCTTTCATCTGACCATAAACGCAACCTCAAAGTTAAATTTTCGCGCTCTCTATAATGCGGTCAAGCTTTATAGCCCTTTTTGCACTTTTATATCAGGAAGCAGCAGCATTGTGAAGTTGCTTGATAGTTACAGAGTTAGTACTTTGATGCAGATGGAGAATTAGAATTGTCAGGTCCATTTTAGTTTTCGTTAGCTTCTTCAAACATATTTTAGTTGCGATTTGCAAATGTTATATTAATTTTTTAGCAGAAAGCTTTTTATATAAAAGGAATTATTATATATCTTGATTCAGAACAATTTCATGTATGAAAGGCGGACCTTTAATGACAATTGGTTCGCGAAATATTTTGCTGCCCAAGGCCGTTAGCTTGATTTGCCCAAACATGGATCCGAAAAATTGGCCGCATGCAGCAAAAGGATGCAGCCAGCAGCAAAGCGTAACATTTCACATTTCGCCCGCCAGTAACAAAGGTTGCACATGCGTGGCTTAGCCTAGGGAGCTAGGTTTAATTGCTTGTTTTTTGAGATACATGCCTATCATTGTGAAACAATGCAGCATAAACGAACAAGTTAAAAGCATATTAGTGCGCAGTTGTATCTTGCATGCAGGGTTGGGAAAATCGATTGTAATCGATATTCTTTACTTTTTGTTCATCAAATGCACTGGAGCTTTTACTTTTTTGAATGAGCATGTAATATGGCCTCGTCTTTACTTTTTTTTTTCGGCGCAATTCGATATTCCGCATTCGATTCTTTTTGTCCAGGGTACTTTATCTCACTTTAGTAAATTTAAAATAATCGTCGGTATGTTATTACCTTGTTTTTGCTCATAAATTTTTTTGCGCCAAAAAAAAAAAAAATATTTTTAAAAGCAAAATTGCTTTGCATATGCTATGTCCGTCGTTTCTCTGTAAGTTACCACATGAATGTGAGGACATCACAAAAATGCTTGGCGTACACCGCTAAATGCTCAGTGTAATATCGAACATCGATTACAATATTCTGTATTCTTTACCGATCCTATTAAACACCGCAAAGGACTGAAACACCGCAAACGATGACAAAGGACCTCAAATTGATGTACTATGCACCGCAAAGAACGACAAAACGCCTTAAACAAAGGACTTGGAATCATACCATAACAAAGAACGACTAAAAACTTTAAATTAGGGTTAGCGTTAGGCTAGGGTCCTTTGTCATACTTTGCGGTGTTTAGTACATCAATTTGAGGTCCTTTGTCGTCTTTTGTAGTGTTTCAGTCCTTTGCGGTGTTTAGTAGGACCCTTTTTTACTTTTTTAAACTACCATCGAAATCGATTATTTCTTTACTTTTTGGTGAACTATCAAATATCGATCATTTTTTTTACTTTTTTGGGTATCGGACTTCCAACTCTGCTTGCATGGGCTCAGCTATGAGACCAAGGATGGCTTTCTTCATCGAAGCTAATAACCATTGCTAGTAGGCTACTACTTTCATGAATTTCGATTGTATAGCCTATATATAATTGGTATATCGATACCCACTGCAAACAAGGCATTATGTTTTACTGAGTCTTACACTTGGGCTACTGGTACTACAAATGATTTTCGAAATGCCAAGTATGCGTTATTGTTGTGACATCATTTAGCACATGCTACTGTTTGTGTCAGTCTCAGTCAATATGAGTTTGAGCCCCCCTTCCCCCTTACAAAATTCAAAGTGTTACGTCTATGGTCACAATGAACAAGGCAGGTCTGAGAACTCGCAAGCATATCACTGAGTTCGACTCGCATGCATATAATCGAGTTTGACTCGCATGCATATAATCGAGTTTGACTCGCATGCATATAATCAAGTTCGACTCGCATGCATATAATCGAGTTCGAATCGCATGCATATAATCGAGTTCGAATCGCATGCATATAATCGAGTTCGACTCGCATGCATATAATCGAGTTTGACTCGCAAGCATATAATCGAGTTCGACTCGCATGCATATAATCGAGTTCGACTCGCATGCATATAATCGAGTTTGACTCGCAAGCATATAATCGAGTTTGACTCGCATGCATATAATCGAGTTCGACTCGCATGCATATAATCGAGTTCGACCCGCAAGCATATAATTGAGTTTGACTCGCAAGCATATAATTGAGTTTGACTCGCAAGCATATAATCGAGTTCGACTCGCAAGCATATGATCGAGTTCGACTTGCAAGCATATAATCGAGTTCGACTCGCATGCATATAATCGAGTTCGACTCGCAAGCATATGATCGAGTTCGACTCGCATGCATATAATCGAGTTTGACTCGCATGCATATAATCGAGTTCGACTCGCATGCATATGATCGAGTTCGACTTGCAAGCATATAATCGAGTTCGACTCGCATGCATATAATCGAGTTCGACTCGCAAGCATATAATTGAGTTTGACTCGCAAGCATATAATCGAGTTCGACTCGCATGCATATAATCGAGTTCGACTCGCATGCATATAATCGAGTTCGACTCGGATGCATATAATTGAGTTCGACTCGCAAGCATATAATTGAGTTTGACTCGCAAGCATATTATTGAGTTTGACTCGCAAGCATATGATCGAGTTTGACTCGCAAGCATATGATCGAGTTCGACTTGCAAGCATATAATCGAGTTTAACTCGCAAGCATACAACAGTTTGACTAGCAAGCATATAACTGAGTTTGACTCGCAAGCATATAACTGAGTTTGACTCGCAAGCATATAATCGAGTTCGACTTGCAAGCATATAATTGAGTTCGACTCGCAAGCATATAATTGGGTTCGACTCGCATGCATATAATCGAGTTTAACTTGCATGCATATCATTGAGTTCGACTCGCATGCATATAATCGAGTTCGACTCGCATGCATATAATCGAGTTCGACTGCCAAGCATATGGTCGAGTTCGACTTGCAAGCATATGATCGAGTGCGACTCGCAATTTGCCCATTTTGTGAAGCAGAGGGAGTGTCAGTCGGCCGAATAATTTGGTCATAAGAAATAGTAAAAAGGCCATCTTGCTCAGGCCAGTAAAACGATGGTGACGGGCCATGTGGACTCGTAAATTTAATATCAGCTTCTAGTTCCACTCACCACTGAAAGCTATACCACTATTCCGAAAAGTCTATGCACTTAACCTTTTAGTACACTGTTGGTCTGATGGTGAAAAAGCAAATGCTGCAAATATAATTTGGGTCTGAGGAAATGCTTTTGCGTTCAATTTGATTTACTGAAATTAGTTGATAAAAATAATATGATTGTGTGTATACCAAGAACAGTTCTTCCTTGAACACGAAGCGAAAGAAGATATTGGCGAGATTGAATAATAATGCACTACTTAAAAATTTACAAATTGTTCTGTTAATATCCAGCGTGAATGAATATCAATTAGAAGCTGATATTAAGTTTCTTATTTTCACAGGGTCCATTTGCTTTATTTTTCTGGCGTCAGCACGATGGCATTTGTACTATTCCTTATAATCCAATTATTTGCACAACTAACACTCTACTTCACAAAACGAGCGAATATAAGGTACAAACTTTCCAGGAAAATTCTGAAAACAATTGAAGAAAATTTTGGCAAAACGACCTAATCTTGTTGGGTCTAATTAGCATCAAGCTTTATTGTTTTCATTGAAGCGTTAAACACGCATTATATTAAATACAATCTGTTCAAAACTCAATTTACAATTTTATTATCATTGAAGCTGTGAACTACATCCCAATGCACCTTGTTACGTCTTGTTAAATTCTCAGTAGGTGGGTAAAAAAGGATAACAAGTCAGATTTATGACTTAAATACATATTTACTGATACACCATTCTTAACATTGTGATGAAATTTTATGAGATGATGTTCTTAACATTCTTACATTGTTATAATATTAACTTCTTAACCATTCTTAACATTGTGATGAAATTTTTTGAGATGTATTTATCTGACAGTTAGTCAACACGTTTAGTATGATGTGCAGCTGGTAAAACATCAAAAAAATGGTGATTAATAGGAAAAGACTTGCCTTTCATGCTAGCTTAAAATAGCAAACTGTTGCTATTAAATAGTAATAATTAAAAAAGGTTTCGAAATGCGAGTTATAGTGTTTAACATGCTTCTAAATTGAAAGTTTCAAGAAATGCATGATTCAATATTTTGATGCTTTATAATGTATGTAATTCAGTTTGGCAAAGCTTGATTTTATTTTAACCATGAAAAGTAGTCATTTACGATGGGGACTGAACATTTTTCAAGAAAAAAAAATTTCAGAGCACCGTAAAATTAGGGCGCAAAGTGAAACACCAAAATCATTAAATAGCTCAAAACCAATTTTTTTAGCTCAAAAATAACTATTTTATCAGATTTGGCAATGATCAAAAATGGGGGCATAGCTATTTGTTGCATCCTTCTACCTCAACTTTGAGCCTCAAAAAGGCCAAAATCACTCATGCGTATCCTCAAAATTCACTCATTTGCATAATTTTTAAAAGACCATATCTCAAGAACGACTTGTGTTAGAAAGGTGAAATTTTTTGCACACAAGTTTTTTTATTCTGTTCTACCCCTCTGCCACGTTTGAAAAAGATTCTAGAACATGGATTGACAGCCACTCAAATTCAGCTTGTATTGACCCATAATCAAGTTCAACTCGCATGCATATAATTGAGTTCGACTCGCATGCATATAACCGAGTTCGACTCGCATGCATGTAATTGAGTTCGACTCGCATGCATATAATCGAGTTTGACTCGTATGCATATAATCGAGTTCGACTGACATACATTTGATCGAGTTTGACTTGCAAGCATATGATCTAGTTCTACTCGCAACACATGTGATCGAGTTTGATTAGCAAGCATATGATCGAGTTCGACTCGCAAGCATATGATTGAGTTCGACTCGCAAGAGTATGATCGAGTTCGACTCGCATGCATATAACTGAGTTCGACTCGCATGCATATAATCGAGTTCGACTCACATGCATATAATCGAGTTCGACTGGCATGCATATGATCAAGTTCGACTTGACTCGCAAGCATATAATCGAGTTTGACTCGTAAGCATGTAATTGAGTTCAACCCGCATGCATATAATCGAGTTCGACTCGCATGCATATAATCGAGTTTAACTCGCAAGCATATGATCGAGTTCGACTCGCAATCATATGATCGAGTTCGACTCGCAAGCATATGGTTAATTTCGACCGACAAGCATATAATCGAGTTCGACTTGCAAGCATATAATTAAATCGAGTTCAACTCGCATGCATATAATCGAGTTTGACTGGCAAGCATATAATCGAGTTCGACTCGCATGCATATAATCGAGTTCAACTCGCATGCATATAATCGAGTTCGACTCGCATGCATATAATCGAGTTCGACTCGCAAGCATATAATTATGTTCGACTCGCAAGCATATAATCAAGTTCGACTTGCAAGCATATGATCGAGTTTGAGTCACATGCATATAATCGAGTTCGACTCGCAAGCATATAATCGAGTTCGAGTTCACTTAAAGTTTCCAAGCCCAGCTCGAGTTGTTCATATTTAATTTGGCGAGTACGAGTCAGGTGAGTTCAGGTCCGGTCATTTTCATCGGCTAACTTCAAAGCGCGATCAACTTTTTCGAGTTCAGTCAATATCTGTTTTTCGAGTTCGGCAAAAACATGCGAGTTGAGCGTGGAATGAACACGCCACGTCGTCGTGAAGCGAGCAGAGTTGAAAGCCGGTGAGCAATGCAATGACGTTCATACTTGGAGTAGCTAGCGTCCAAACATTTTTCTTCGTATGCATCCAAAAACATCCGGTTGAAATCGGCATATCGGTGGAGGGGATCCCCCAGGGAGGAATTGTCCATGATTGAACATATGGTATCGATCGTGATGTTCGCCCCTAACCCTCCTTCAAACGCCCTAAACAAAAGAGCAAATCATAAGAGACATCTCACACATTTCAATCGACTCAGAGATAATTTTGCTCTGCAACCTAAGCAAAGTAATGGAATGAATCCATAAGCAGCAACGATGAAAAAATCAAATACAATTAATAATTATGCGAACAATTCTTTTTAATCCAAAGCGATTATAGAGAAGGTAATGCAAGTACAGAAAAGAAATGCGCTTAAACTGAATTTTCATAGACTCCAAAAATGACTTTCAGCATAAAAAAGCAAACTTTTGATCAAACCAAAAACTGAAAGCATATTTCTTTATCTGCAAATGGTAATGAAATGCTACGATAAGCTCGGTGGGAATCGTCAAGCACCTCTCTAGCCTCCCTCACACAGGTGGGAATCGTCAAGCACCTCTCTAGCCTCCCTCACACAGGTGGGGAATGACGCTGAATGCCTCAATTAACGAATAAACTTGGAATTACAACTGCAATTGAGATTTTTCTTAAGGGCCACAATGCGAAATGTATATATCACAAGTTTACATATAACTCTACCACTTTCTGTCGAACTAAACTGCTTTCCATTACTAGAGTAAAAACCGTCAACACAGTTCGAACAGCATCATTAACGTCGCTTTCTTTTACCACTTATCATGGCATCTTTTCAATGTCAACTATTTCACATGCCTCGCCTGGTCAAAGATTAAAAAAACTGTACCGTACACTTTTTAGCTGTTCTTGTTTTTACCATACTACAAGTTTAAATTATTGTAATTTTTTGATATTTAGTTACAACTCATGTCACTGTGAAAAGATTTAGATAAGTTTGTAATTGTTCTATATTGCTGTAATTTATCCAAACATGCCGATGCATGGGAATCAAACCTGCCACGCTATTTTTCACACTGTGTTAAGCCAAGACTTCCAAATCTGATGACGGGCTCGGAATCAAACTAAAGTAGGTCTGACCGAGCGGAGACACTCGTTCTGACAACTGGACCGTCTGATTATCTAAAAGTTCATTGCAAGCATAACCAACACAAACCTGTTGTCTTTGTTGTACTGCACAACCCCCATCATATTGCCTGCAACTGCTTGCTGAAAGTTCTCGTCATCATACCCGGTTTCATCTAATGGTTGACACAAATTGAATAATTTCTCCAGCATTGCCCGTCCTTCACTGCTGCCCAATTCGCTTGCAATAGCGCGAGCGGCCAGAGCAATGTTGTTGTTGCAAGTTGAGCTACCATATTTCAACAACGCGTCGCTCACCACGTCTAAAAAACCTAAAATTCAAATCCAAAAAGTTAAAGAAAATAATAATAAAAAAATTAGCTGTCAACAAGGCCAATTTTGTGGGATGATGCACGGGGCCTTCCTGCATCATAATTTTCAACCTCAAAATCAAACAAGGAATGTGACATCAAAACTTGATTGTATCAAAAAGCCCACGAGCAAATGAAAGGAAAGATACCATCATACCAATATTATTATTCGAATTCCGCCAACTTTGCCTAACGTAGAATAGTTGGTTGCTTCGCGTTCGACACCACCCACCAGTTGGTTGCTTCGCGTTCGACACCACCCACCAGATATTTTAGCTGCTCTGTATTCTTAATTTGTGCTCGCTTTTACAAAACAGTACAATGGTGTTGAGTTTATGTTCATAATTACGCTATGTGTTACAATATCACACGTTTCATAAACCTGAAAAATCCACGAGGGCATCAAGTGGTGCACTAGCCGACACAGCTCCAGACACTAGATGGGGATATTTCAATCTGGCCCACACAGCTAATGCACCTAAAATAAAAACACAAGCACTTAATGTCTCGCCGCAAGATCTACCTTCAATATATTATCCAACCTAACGCAAATTATGATTAAAATGAAGTTGCAAGATTCGCTTTGTTCTCGACTGAAAACATCATCGTAGGAGTGTGCACTGTGCAATGACGCTTAACAAAAGCAAAGTTATCGTTTTGACTCTCTATCAAGTTTCGTTGATGCTTGGATGCATCGTGATAGCTTCTCTCAACGGACTATAGGTAAATATCAAGAATTAATGCAAACATGGAAAAGGCAGACGTCTATAAGGACCTGAATCAGCCACAATCACAGAATTAAAATAAGTACCCGAATATGAGCCTCCGAACACGATCCACTTCCTTTCTTCGAGCTGATGAAGTTGTGTCATATTGGTGATGAAGTTGGCAATGTCTGCAAGCGCTTGTTCGCTGCTCAGGTAATTCAGATTTTCCTCGCTCACGTCACTAAACACAATCAGTTAACTCACGCACAAATACAATAGAAAAAGAACCGGCGGGTTAGCATATTTCAGAATGGTTCTACAGAAAAGATAGGGCTCGATCGAGATGACTAGAAGTAGAAAAATTCTCCTCAAACCTGGCAACAGCGACGTGGTGTAGTGGTCAGTGTGCTGGACTGCTACGCATACGGTCTGGGTTCGATACTACTCTAGGTTTTGATTTAATTCTCAACGTACTTGGTTTCTAATGTGTAATTCGGGATGGGGTAGAGGTGTGGCAATAAACAAAAATTATTCTGTGAAACCATTCCGAAATATGCGGTCGCAGTTGTTCATCGCGACTAGTGCGGGAGGTCTGGGGTTTGTTTCCCGGGCTGGTATGGTAGTTCCAATCTGAAACACAGTGATGCAAACGGCTGGAGTGAAAATCGGCGAGGATTATCAAAAACGCGTATCAACAACTGGGGGGCGAAGCCCAACAGGTGCTTTGGTTTCACATGTTCAGAGTCTTTGCTTGCTTTCACATGCTCAGAGTCTTGATTTTGCGGAAAGAATAGATTCGTATTTTGCAAAATTCAATATGTGGAGACTGGAAGAGTCAAAATAACTGTCTTCTAAGACTACTTCGCTTACACACCTTTTTACGCATGAACACGGGGTTCGAGTGAAAAGCTGCATGTGCCCATAGCATAACTTTTCAGCATTAAAAATGTCTACATTGCTGCACTTTTAAAACTACTCCAATGTATGAAATGTTTTTATACCTATGATCCTCGATGTGTACGACCGCAGCCGGGGGTCTGGCTGCAGTGCCCTAGCCACCAACGGATTTTACGATTTTCACATATAAAAACACTCATTTTAGCAAATTTTTTATGGAAAAAGGACATATCGGTACCCGCAGTCGCTATAGAAAATGCAAAAATATTTTAGTAGTCCATGTCTAAAAGCAGGAGCTGGGCTAAAATAAATGAAAGGAGCAGTGGCGTAGCCCGAAATTTAAAAAAGAGGGGGGCATAATTTCCATATTTTTTGGCCAATTTTTTTTTTCGGCAGAACAAATTTGTGGCTGATTAAGAAACAAAAAAAGCTCTAGGGGGGTCCGGGGGCATGCTCTCCCGGAATATTTTAGAAATTTACATGCTGTAATAGCTATTTTAGTGCTTTTTGAATAATTTTCAGCCAAGTTTAAATTTTTTGACCCTAATTATGAGTGCTTTGCCAAATATGATGCATTTTCTTCGCATGTTGTGGATTATGCGTGTTTCAGGCGTAAGGCTTTGTTGCTATCAAAGATGTTCAAAATTATGGAATAACTGCATACATCAAAAGCATTTTTGAAAATGGCTGGTGGGAAGATGCATACTCCTCATCCTACCCCGCTGTATCCGCCCCTGGCCATAAGCTGCAGAAACCGTCAAATGAGTCTGGCATATTTCAGCCCAGTGGCACCATTAATTTCGTTCTTTTTAACTAAAAGGCAGAGTCAAAAGCGGGCCATGGCCCCTCCCCTAAATACGCTCCTGGAAAGGAAGCTGCAACCACTCTTAGTTTAAGTAATTGTAGACCGACACTGCCAGTTAGACTTTAGCAGGTAATTACAGGGCCAAGAGGGGGGCATGGTACCATGGCCCTCCTCTCTATGTGCGCCTATGCTGCCACCACACCGCAAATGAAGCTGACATGGCGCAGCGGTTGAGAATATGCTTAAACCGATACTATTGCTGCAAAACAGACCATTAAGTCTGCGTCACAGTCACATTGAGAAGCTCGTTTACGAACCCTCCACCGTACGCCTATGATGACAAACCAAGTAGGCTACTATCAATTTAATTAATGTTGATTTCATTTTTTGACAGAGCGACTTTCCAAAAACCAGCCCAGTCAACGATGCTGCAAAATGAATAGTTATGAGCAGTTTGTGATCACGGCATCAATCTGTTAAAACTCCAATTTTTCAATTTTCCAAATTTCAATTAGCAATAATAATACGAAAACGTCAAGGACTGCAGTTCTCATGCTTGAAAAAAAATGATCAAGAGTACTCTCGTAATCCAAACGTTTAGAAATGGATTAAATTGAAACACTACTACTGCTATTACTTTATTACCAAGAGTCAGAATATAATTTAATTTTTGCAGTATGAAAAATTTTGGGACAAAAATTTTACATCATGTGTTTGGGTCATGCAAACGCTATGCCAACGATTTTCTGTCTAAAAGCAATGTGCGCACTAGATCTAATAAGTCAAACAAACCATTTTCCTCTTCGATCACATTCTGATTTATAGCATTAGATCACAATAGCGAAAGCCATTACAAATTTTCGATTAGTTCCATGTAAACAACCTGAATATGCATTGTGCACCCCCAACCCCCTCCATACCCCCCTAAATTGTCTCAGCGGATTTAGACGATTCACGAAAATGAATTTTTTGGCAACAAAATCGGCGAAATTCGCCGAAAAGCGGAAGATTTGCATCACTGGAAACAGAACTTTTGCATCGCTTGCAAACAGAGCTGGACCCATCGACTTACTATCAAAATTTTACATTCATTGGCTGTGAAAACAAAATCCAAATTTAATTCATTGACTTTACAAAAACTAATTGAATTCATTTATTTTTAAAAGGCAATTGTAAAACTTTAGGTCAAAATGTATAGTCATGAGTATCATCACTCCAAATTGCGTAAAAGTCGACATCGGTAACATCAAACTTCTCCAGATTCCACAAACCACACTATCAGATAGGCTTCAAAAAATTATTCATATTTGAGCAGTAGTAGTAACTTGTTTAAAGATACTCCGAGAATCTGCCAAATTATGCAAGTCTCAGTAACTGCAAAAGAGCCAATCCATGAAAAAAAAATCAAAAGATTTATCAAAACACGAAAAATAAAAGACATGAAGGAGTAGAAGTTTAGCTATTGTAAAACTAACAACAATGCACCATGTGAAGCGTCGCATTTGTCACAACTAACTATTGTTTTTCATGAATTGTTTGAAACATATTCATACAATATATATACAAGTTGCTGCGGTAATATTTAATTCGAAACAATCCAAACTCCTCGATTATTTTCATCAAGACATTCAAATTCGATCACAAATTCAATGAAATAAAAAAAAGATAAAACCTCATTTAAAAATCATAAATAACTCGTGAGCAGATTTTAAATTGAATCCATCCCTACTCGTAAGCTCGCGTTTTTCAGCGCGTTCTTAATGAGTTACTTCCATGACGCAAATTTAGGCAATGACACATTGACAACACAAAACGAAAATTTCTATTATAACAAATGCTTACATGCACTGTAGATGAATAAACTAACAGAGGAAATCAGAGAAAAATGGACTGGAGCCCTCCGTGATGTGAGGCACCGTGATAAAAGCATCGAACTTCCAGCGAAAAATTGGTTACATCAACGTAATAAATTATGTTTTATCTCCACGAATTTGAAAGAAACTAAACAGAATTTCCAAGTTTTGGTTGATAGCGCGGTGAGGCAGAAATTGCATTAATGAAACGTACAACCAACTATGGGTCGAATCCACCAACAGCGGACTAACCTGAGCCGCAGTTAAAATCTTGGCGGAAATAGAACGCACCGACATAGTTTAATCGGCGATTAAAATATCTTCAAATTAAGCAGATAATCCACTGATAATCGCAATTTTGCTGAGTCGAATTAAGCTAAACTGCTGGTTTTACGCAAATTTATGGAGGCTGCTGCTGGTAGCCTAGTTCGTGGTTGTTTAAACGCAATGAAAGCAATGGAATGAGAATAGGTTATACCGATAAGCAGCATGGAAAATTTCACGTTATTGTTGCTTCCATTTACACATTTACTATACGCGAAAGTTTACGGCAGCAAACGACGAAAACCATTCAAATGCAACGATTGACTGGATTGTTTACCACTTATTGCTTTGCCTTGTACTTGCGCTTGACAACATGAATCGAAAAGAATACATGCGATTGTTACGAAATCAATATAATTACTGTATATATATACTCAGCATGGTTGACGCTGGATAAAAACTAAAATCAGCAGATCAGCATAGCATAGGGTCGCGCGTAATCGCTCAGCCAGTAAAATAATCTACTGAAGAAAAAGTGAAACCGACTGAGGTAATTTATTAACTTCAAATCAAATACTTAAGCAGGACAGATAGCCCATCAGAGCAACGCAGGACTACGCAACTTCTCAGTTAGGCTTTTGTACTTCGAAGTGGCAACATTCACTGATAGGCCTTCCACATTATGGCACCTTATTGACCATTGTTTGTCGGTAAAACTGCTACTGTCTATTCCAGGTAGTAACCAAAGCTATGCTTGAGAATAACAACTAAAGCTACAGTTTTGATGCTCAAGCTAGCTTCTAGGTAGTAATGAGTTAAACCAGGAGTGGGGAACCTGCGGACTGCGGGCCACATGCGGCCCGCTTAAGTTTTGAATGAGGCCTGCGTCAGAACTTTGTTAAGTGTACGACACACCGGTAGAATAGAAAACATTATCGATAACTAAAAACTGCTTCACATTCAATTACATGCTATTATTTGTGACATAAAAACCGTGCTTAAGTCTCTGATTTTAACGAAAAAAATAACTTATCTTGAGTGATTAGTAGACGTAAAATTGTGTATTTTTAAGGCGGAATTTACAACGTAAAAGTAAATGTGGCCCGCTGAAAATATTATGCGATCAATGTGGCCGCTAAGCTTTTCCGGTTTCCCACCCCTGGGTTAAACAAAGCTAATCAACTGAGCAATCCGCCAAAAACCAAGGACTAAATTGCAACCTATTTAATCCACTAATGAGCTTACAAGCGCTTGGTGCACACCAAATTCGAGTTAATCTTCAGATATAACCCATGAATGAGTTTAATCCAAGAACAATCTACATTGGTGCATTCGGCCACGATTAGGCCCTAAGATTTAGTTTAATGTTGAAAACATATGGCACCATGATTACATAAATTCACAAATAAATTTGTTAAACTTTCCATTCAATTCAACTTACGCATAACAACTGCATAAGCACGTAGCTAATTCAAAAAAGGCCGTCGTATTTGTTTAGCAATTAGCGCGTGCTGTCATAATTCGCATGAACATATCAACTAAAAAGCAAGCCATGTTATCACGTGCTATCATAAAATACTTTCCTCTTACAGTCACATGATCTGGCATGCAATCTGTCTGTACATTTCATCTCATGCATTGTTTCTATGATCACACTATTTAACGCTCACGACTAGAATTTCCCTTTTTCCTGGATTTTCAACTTCCCGGGAAACGGAAAATTTCCCAAAAAATTCCCGGGAATTTTTTTCGAGCTTGATTATTTTACTATTTCTTTTTATTTTCAGCATTTCAGATCTAATTTTTAGCATTTGTTAAGTTGTTTTGACAAATTTAGTTTCAATTTTTCAATTTTTTCGACAAATTGAGGAAAAAATTTTGGATCTCACAAGCATTTCGTCTTACAAAATTTTGCAAATTTTGAAAAATAACTTTTAGCAAGCGAAAAAAGATTTAAATTGCACTAACGCATTTTTTATATTGGAATGGTGGATATCAGTACCCCTGAAATCCTTACTTAAGTAAGAAAAATTTTACGGGAAACGGCAAATTTCAAAACCCTAAATTTCCCGTTCCGACTTCCCGGTAGGAAACACTACTAAGGACTCTTGAATCAAGTTGTTACAGCGGCAAATGGTTTGCCCAATGTGCTAACCATTTTCGTGCACCCAGTTCAAGGTCCCATTATATCAAGGGTGGCCAATCATTACGCTTAATTCAAAAGTGCCACATGAACATTTACTTCTTTTTAGTATTGCACAACGTAAGTAATGGTAATGTGAATCTTTCTTTATGTTAATTTATGGAAAACCTTACCAATGGACGCAAAGTGTAATTACGATAAGGCTATAACATATATTTGCTAAAATACTGCAGCGTGAAGCATTTATTTTGAAAACTACAATTTGATCAGCATAATTAAGCTGAGCAAGAGTTCATATTAGTTATAGGTAAATTAGCTGTACCACTGTTTTAAAAAAAACAAAACCACTTTTGCAAGGGACAAATTAATGTTTTGACTATAACAGAAGTCTCGTCAGCCACGCTACGCACAGCCAATTCACCTAGAAAAGAGATGAAGTCCAGATGTCCAGGTAAAGCAATGCAAAAAAAGTCTTTATCAGTTTGGAATGAGTTTAGCCTGGATTGGCTGTGCGTAGCAAGGCTGACGAGACTTTTGTTATAGTCAAAACCACTTTTACTTTTCGGACTCCAAAAGTTGTCTCCTAAAGGTTTAGCAAAGATGGGCATGAAGTCTTTTCAAGCTAGTGATGTATGGACTCATGCAGAGGCTGTTACAAATCTTGTTTATTGGAATAACGCTTAATTTATCACAATTTACTACCGGTAATTCTAATACCTCCCAAAAGTTTCTTTCAAAAATGCAGTTATTTCTACGCTAAAGTTTGCACTCCACAGCTAGCGTGAAGAATCTTTGAGATGGAATTAGCAGAAGCAATTTTGCTCTGCAGGATATGTTATTAGGATAACAGTAGCATTAGTATAGGTTCCATTGCTCAGCTACGAAACTTAAACATGTCGTATTAATACCAGTTGTTAGTCCATTTCTCAAAGTGCATATTGACAGAAAAAAAGTGATGATGATTTAACTAAGCGATTTTGGTATTAGGCCTATATATTTCGCACATATCATCAGTCACATGGCAATCTCAAGAGAAACTCATCAGAGAAAAAAAGATTTCAAGCACATATGAACTAAAAGTCATGTTTTTCATCTCGTTGTCACGAAAATTATCTTCAGAGATTGTATGCATAACCTAAATATCGTGGTTCATAAAATTGGTGGTTTTAAAACCCAATCACTCGTCATGGGGAAAAAACACCAACTCTTTGATCAAATGCTTTTTGAAAGATTCCAGCCATCTTGATTAATAATATATTCAAGTTAATTCACGCATCTTTAATAGTGAGGGAAAACTATGCAGATAGCAGGCAGTGCAGAAAACGTGCAAAAGTAAAAAAAAAGACAAAATCCAAATTTTTCACTTGAAAAACAGTGTTAAGCAACAACAAGCACAAGCAATCTATGTTCTTACTAGGTTGGATGACTTTTTCCATAAAACCTATGTTCCAACATAAAACACAAAGCACCAAACTGCTTTGCCATCGATATCCAGTGACCATTCTCCATCCATATAGGATTGGCCGGACCTTCACCACCAATGGACAAAAAAACTGGTCCACTTGGCTGGTCGTACATTGACTGCATGAAGTAACGCTGAAAAAATTAGGCAATCACATTTTTTTATTCTATTTCTATAGATTAAGATCATGGTTGTTGCTGTGTTGGAAGTATTAACCCAAATCACAATTTGAAGGATTGACATAAGCTAGTGGAATCTCGTTAATTGCATATATACCGGTTAATAGCATAATTTGCTTTATCCCACAATTACCACACATTCCAAACCACAGTCAATCGTTTGCTGAGAAAATAATTCGGTTAATTTCATGAAAAGGTTTGTCAAATTAACTAATGTATTTTCTTGAATAGAAACTGCGGCTAGACGACTTCTATTTAGACTAAGTGGCAATCTATTCAATTAAGTGGATTATGTGAAAACAAACAGTTCCAACGTGCAAATGAACTTGCCGATTGCCAACCTAAAAAAAAAATCAAAACTACCCCGAGTATAGATCAAAAACAATGCAGCTTGTGAGGTGATTGATGTTCTTCAAAAACAATTACACATTTACAACAAAATCACTTGGGTCACTCGTACTTTATAGTACCTTATAATTGCATAATTTGTATAATCGCATAAAAAGGTTTGACAAATTAACTAATGTACTTTCTTGAATAGAAAGCACGGCTAGAAGGCTTCTATCCAAGAGCGGCTTCAATTCATTTTATTTGAACGTTTACATATTAAAGACGGTTCCCAGTGAGCAATCGAGCTAACCAACCATAATTATGTGATAGGAAACAATGAATCAGCTGCAATTCCATTCTCTCTTTTGTGACACACTGGTATGTCATCTCGTACTACTCTACCGTTAATCCAACTGCTGCATTCCTGTTGCATCTGTGTAATGCATCAACAAAACAAAACAAAGGAAATCTTAATTGCTAGGCAGCATCAAAAATAGCATTTACTTGAATGATGTCAGTATTATGGATGATGATGAAAATGACCATTGGTAGTTAAAATAAAACACACTATGTCTGAGTTGTTTCTGTTGTGTCCTTAAATTTGTTTGCTTAGTTTTTTTGTATCAGTAAAGTAAAGATATATTTGTATCAGTAAAGATATGTCCAATGCGGCTTCTTTTTTTTCTTTTTTCAACCAATTTGTGCAGTTTTTATCTGAGGGTGGCTTCTATAATACGATGCGTAATTAACTGGATTCAATTGTAATAAAAGACATGCCACTAGATATCGGTACTGTAGGTGGTATGTAATGAATGTGAGCAGAATTAAGTTGTTGCAATGCTTCCCATTCACACCTATGCAAAAGCAATAATCATGGATCTCAGCCTCTGCCAAAGTTCTTCCAAATCATGGCTGCAAAGTCATGCAGCATTGCCTTACATCAAATGCTGAGGATGGAATTGCATTCCAGTCGCATGGGCATACGTAATTGCATATGCGTCCAACTTACACTAAACCACCAGCTACAACAATGCACTTGCTTTAGGCGTTTGTAAGAAATGCACAGATAGCTTTGGGAAGTGTGGTAGTAACCAAGCAATCAATCACCAATTAAATATTTGTGTTTTGTTGCATATTTATCCTCCTATCATGAGGAAGCGATGAATGCGCTATACAAGCTCACTTGATTTGCCAGCCATTTGTCTACCACACCAAGATAGGGGAATCTTGTCAAGTGCCTTTTCTCACAACACAACAAGCAAACTTGCTGGCTTGTTCTTTACATTGTCCCTTTAATGCTGAGCGTCAAGCAGGAAAGCTGTGAATAGCAATTTTAAAGTCATTGGTTTGACCCGATTTGGAATCAAACCCAAGTCTACAAGCTCCCAAGGCGGACGCTCTTCCAGGCGACCATATGCGCTATTCATGGCTAGTAAAGCTGTCCAACACAATATACTGCCAGATACCAGTGGTTCTTGGTATTATACTACAATAGTCATTGTTTAACTTGATTTTGCAGTAGGCTACCAGTATAATCTGATAATACACCCTGGATGGCCCTGATCATTGACACTGCTATCCAGTGTTCCCTCTAGGATTTTGACTAGTGCGAATTTGACCAAATAATAAATTCATTGAAATTTTTGCCCAAAGATTTCACTACTTTGAGGACCCTTTTTACTAAGTTTTTGCATTAAATTTGCTTTTCCAAGATACAAGCTACAGTCTTGCATTAAAATATTCTAGTTTTTTGTTCAAATTTTTCAGTTTTGCATTTTATATTAATTTTTGGTTCAAAATCAGTAAAATTTGCCCAAAAATTTTGCATTTTTCTCAAATTTCTCACTCTAGAGAGAACACTGCTGCTATCTCTTGATGTGACAAATGCAACCACCTATACTGACGAGAGATCATTCACATTTCCTAGCAAATGCTAAATGCATACTGGATACTTCTGGTTAACATTCTAATTCCCAACCTGCATCCAGATTTTAGTATCTTGAGGATGAAAATTGTCCAACTTTTGCTCTATCCATTTGTCAGAAGCTGGATCCTGTTCAAGTGATTGCAAAGCTTGATGCTTCAATTCAAGCTTGTGAAAATAGAACAAACAATCTGCACCATTAGTTGATATTACCAACAAAATGAATGACAGAACCAACATCTTTCATGATATGCCAAGCCTATGCTATGATATATATATACTCTTGTATTTAACAGATATTGTAACAGAGTAAGCAGACAAGTCTAGTAGCCTACACAGCAAAAAAAGTTGATCAACCAAGTCTCTTCAGTGGTGCTATGAGCTTCAAATCCATGAAGTACATCCATCAACATACAATGCATTCTTACAGATAACCTTTATATATTCTACCTAATACCTATAAAGGTTAATTCGCGTTTCTTGTTTCTCGATTTCATTGGGAGACATGATGTTAATGGTCCTGCATGGCAATGACGGTGTGCATACACACAACAGAGGTAGCAAAGACATATTAGGTGCTACTACACGCTACACCCCCGTGATGACTATAAAGTATGGGACTGCTCTCAAGTCTAAGACTGACTATAAGCTTGATCTGATGGCTAGGACTGACTATGAGTCTAAAGTCTAGGACTAAAGTCTAAAGTCTAGGACTGACTATAAGCTTGATCTGATGGCCTATGGTCAAACTTAGAAAATGAAATTACTCTGCAGGGAGATAGCAACTCCACACCATGAAAACCCTTTAGACCCAACCTATAGCTAATCTCCCAACCAGTTTCTGTACTTTAACTAACCCGTTTTTTGCAGCTGCAGACGCGTTTCGACCTTATTAGGTCTCATCAATCTGCACCATGTGATGAGACCTAGTAAGGTCGAAACGCGTCTGCAGCTACAAAATCACATGGTGCAGATTGATGAGACCTAATAAGGTCGAAACGCGTCTGCAGCTGCAAAAAACGGGTTAGTTAAAGTACAGAAACTGGTTGGGAGATTAGCTATAGGTTGGGTCTAAAGGGTTTTCATGGTGTGGAGTTGCTATCTCCCCGCAGAGTAATTTCATTTTCTAAGTTTGACCATAGGCCATCAGATCAAGCTTATAGTCAGTCCTAGACTTTAGACTTTCGTCTTAGACTTTAGACTCATAGTCAGTCCTAGCCATCAGATCAAGCTTATAGTCAGTCTTAGACTTGAGAGCAGTCCCATACTTTATAGTCATCACGGGGGTGTAGTGTGTAGTAGCACCTAATATGTCTTTGCTACCTCTGTTGTGTGTATGCACACCGTCATTGCCATGCAGGACCATTAACATCATGTCTCCCAATGAAATCGAGAAACAAGAAACACGAATTAACCTTTATAGGTATTAGGTAGAATAAAGGTTACCTGTAAGAATGCATTGTATGATGATGGATGTACTTCATGGATTTGAAGCTCATAGCACCACTGAAGAGACTTAATTGAATAGTCGAAACCTATCCCAACTGGTGCAAAATAATCTTAATCAATCAAGTTTATCAAAAAAAATTTAATCAATATAATTAATCAAAAAAAGTTAACAGCACAGAGAAGTGGATGGTCACAAAACAACAAAATGCATATATATACATACACTATTTTTACGGGACCCTAACAATACTGAATAATATGAAATCATCCTTTCTTCAATATATTTATTTATTTGTTTCAGGCAGCAAAGAGCATTATGATGAGAACTAAAACACTCAGACAAAAAAATACATAAAAAGAAATGTCTATTTTGCCATACACGGCAAAATAGCTTCTAGGTCTACCATATTCTGCCGCATATAGTGCAATCCATATAGTGTGGATACTCATGACTGTTTCTAAGCGCCAGCAAAATTATTACTTATTATTATCTAGCTGCATATTTATCGTCCTATCACGAGAAAGCAATCAATGCGCTATACGAGCTTGCTTAGGAGTTACCGGCCATCTGCCTACCACACCAAGATGGGGGAATCCCGCTAAGTGTCTTTTCCAACGGCACAACAAGTAAACTTGCCGGCTTGCTCTCCACACTGTCCCTTTAATGCTGAACGTCAAGCAGGGAAGCTGTGAATACCAATTTTAAAGTCAGTGGTTTGACTCAACTCAGAATCAAACCCGAGTCTACAGCTCAAGAGACAGATGTTCCATACCACTCGGCCATCTGAGCTGTTAAAATACAGTAGCTTCTAGCAGTTCAGGGGGTCCTACTAAACAAGAAAGAACTGAAACACCACCAAGGAGCGACAAAGGATGACGAAGGACTTACTAAACCTGTAAACATCACAAAGTGCGACAAAGAACCTGATAACCCCAAGCCTAACTCTAATCTAACCCAAACCTAACCCTAATTTAAAGTCCTTTGTTGTTCTAATTGTTATGGTACGATTCCAAGTCCTTTGTCATTCTTTGTGGTGTTTAGTGGATGAAGTTGAAGTCCTTTGTCGTACTTTGCGATGCTTAGTAGCCTAAGTCCTTTGCCATCCTTTGTTGCTCCTTTGCAATGTTTCAGTCCTCTGCGATGTTTAGTAGAACCAGCTTCTAGGTCTATTATGCCAGAAGTATACAAATGCTGATTTCACCTACCCGTTCTGCTGGCAAAATAGACCTAGAAACTATTTTGCCAGTGTTTAAAAACAGTTTTGAGTAGCCATACCACACTATTTATGGATAGCAGTAGACTATATCCGGCAAAATAGACGAGCAGCAAAATAGACACTGCCTAAATAAAAATTAAAACATATGATATACTTTCTTAGACCAAAGACTATATAGCAGTACCTAATGACTGGAAACTCTGGTTTGATTTATTACGTCAGAGCATCATTTGTATACACAAGGTCGTTCACTCCGTTCCGCTCTGATGCATATGAAGAAAAACCGAGATGCCTAGACCTTTTGCATGCATTTTTCGCGCCAAATTCATTATTTTTGGACAAAATTGGCCATAAAACCTAAAAAAATCACAAAAAAAGAAGTTGAGTGTACGTTACAGGTGCAAGAGAGAATTGCGAACTTGAAACAGGTAAGTCTATATGTATGAAATACAACTGGATAAATGGTAGGCCTTGAAGACTTACTAAATAATCAGGCCTGCCATTGCCGACACATGAAGAATTGATATATAAATTAGACAACCGCTCAGACATATCAGCAATTTCGGAGACTAAATTAGATGATGAGAAAATACTTCGATCGCATATTCCAAATTACAACTTCGTTTCCTCAAATTCAAGCACTAATGCAGGGGGTGTTGCTTTTTATGTTCTAAATACACTACAGCAGTGGTTCCCAAACTTCTCAGAGTTAGGACCCACTATTTATTACCACAGCTTACGGCGACCCACTTAACTTTATTCAATCATTGACAAAGTAAACTAATTAATTTAATCTTTCAAATTAAGTAACGTTCGCGAGAAGGATGATCTTGCTCTTTTGCGTAATGGGCTTGACATCAATTTCAATTTGTAGTTTTTGACGTATTGAATTTAAAAGTTACAGTTTATTTGAAGTTTGAATTTTTTACGACCCACCCAGATTCTTTTTGCGACCCACAGGTGGGTCGCGACCCATAGTTTGGGAAACGCTGCACTACAGTATACTAGAAGACAAGATTTTGAATTCAAATCCTGTGACTCTGAAAATATTTTTATTGAGATAAATTTAACTGATCAAAAAAGCGTCATCTTGGGAGTAGTGTATAGGCATCCAGGTTGTAACATTACTGATTTCCAAGATCAGTTCACCCAAACCTTAAATAGATTAAATAGTTGTAAGCATGAGTTTATTACAAGTGGAGATTTTAACATTGATCTTCTCAAACATGACTGTAGTGCAAAAATAAGTAATTATGTCAATGCAATATATGCAGAAGGATGCAGTAATTTAATTAATAAGCCTACCCGCATTACAGAAAGCACTGCGACCGAAAGCACTGCGATCCTACTAGATCACCTTTATTCAAATATGACAAATCATATATCCAATCGGTGAGTTCTTACTTACGACATTTCTGACCACCTTCCAACTTTTTGCTGCTTAAGAAAGAAAACAATTAAAAAACAGGACAAAAAATTAACTCGCGATATGAAAAACTTTAATGAAACAAACTTTTTAAAATGATATTAATATATTAGTTTCAACAATAAACAACGTACAAGATGATGAATTGGATCCAGATAAAGTAATAGACAAATTCTTAGACGGATTTGCCGAGATAGTAAATTTACATGCACCCTTACGCCCTCAGACTAGAAAGGAAACTCGATTAAAAACTAAACCCTGGATAACCAAAAGCATTTTGAAATCTATTCAGAAAAAAAATGCAATGTTTAAGCAATGCTATGAAAAGAATGACGAATCTTTGATCAAGAACTACAAAAACTATTGTAACTTATTAACAAGTGTAAAAGAGAGCTGCTAAACAGAAATATTATACTAATATGATCCAAATGAATAAAAATAATCTTTCAAAACAATGGAAGCTAATAAACGAAATCTTGCAAAGAAATCGAAATCAAAAAGATCCAATAAACAAACTTGTCACGATAATAATGTGATTCTCACTGAGTGCAAAGACATCTGCAACGAATTAAATGATTTTTTTGTTAAAATAGGCCCAACCATGGCAACAAAAATTACTTCTAGTGGAACTTCCTCTGAAAAGAACCTTCTTAATTTTATTTCATCATCTCCAGAATCTTTTTTTTTTCGAACCTTGTACTGAGTTTGAAGTTTTTCGCGAATTGGTGAATCTAAATGAAAAAAAAGCAATTGGCATTGAAAACATTCCATTTAGGTTTCTAAAAATGACTTCTGAAATTACATCATCACTTCTCTCAAACTTATTTAACAAATGCATTTTGCGAGGGTCATTTCCAAATAGACTTAAAATCGCTAAAGTGACGCCTTTATACAAAAGTGGCCTACTCATAAAACTACGAACTATCGGCCAATTTCGATCCTATCACCTTTTTCCAAAATATTTGAAAAAATAATTTATACCGGTAACCGTTTAAACAATTATTTCTCTACTCACAACGTTTTAGCAAACGAACAGTTCGGTTTTAGAACTAAACATTCAACTAATCATGTTATTTCAGATGTTACAAATAAGTTACAAAATTTACGTGATAACAATTACAGTACTTGCTTGATATTACTAGATCTGTCAAAAGCGTTTGATACTGTAAATCACAAGATCCTTTTAAACAAGTTAGAAAAATATGGAATTAGAGGTAACTTTTTAACTTTAATTAGAAGCTACTTAACAAATAGGAAACAAACTGTTCATATCAATAATACATATTCCCTTCAACAAACTTTAACTTGTGGTGTACCTCAAGGTTCTATTTTAGGTCCATTACTTTTTTCAATTTACATTAACGATTTACCAAAAGCATCAAAATTTGAAACTAGACTCTACGCAGATGATACAGCTTTGATGTTAAATGAAGTGAAAATCAATGAATTAAATGAAAATGTTAACAGAGAATTAGTAAAAGTAGAACACTGGTTAAATGCTAATAAACTATCATTAAATTACACTAAAACAAAGTATTTGCTTATAAAACCGTTCAAAAATAAATGCGTTGAATCCTTCGATTTTGATGTTAAAATCAAGGGAGTTAAAATCGACAGATGTTACTCAATTAAATATTTAGGAATACTCTTGGACGAAGATTTAAGTTGGAAATCACACATATCTAATTTACGTAAGAAACTATCGCAAGGAGTTGGCATAATAGCGAAAATGAAAAATTACCTAAACAAACAAAATCTTATAGCTTTACATTACACTTTTTTCTATTCACATATTTTATACGGAATTCTTGGTTGGGGCAGCGTTTCAGAAACTGAAATTAAACCTATTCAAATTCTTCAAAACAAAGTTCTGCGAATAATTAACAAATCCACATGGAAACATCGCGTTACTATTAATGCTTTACATAAAAGCTTAAACATTTTAAAAATTGCTAATATTTATAACTTCGAATTCAGCAAATTTATGTACTTGTACAACACATAATCTCTTCCGCAAATATTTGACCCTTATTTTTTGCCCATCGAACAAGCTCATCGCTATAATACTAGAAGAAAATCTAATCAAAATTACTATCTTAATTCCGTAAGAACAAACAGTGGAAAGAAATCCATAAAATTTCTTGGAGTCAAAATGTGGAATCAGATTCCCCCTACAATCAAATCTTACACATTTTATCGATTTAAGAAAGAATGTAGACAGATTCTAATTAACAAGTACGATTAAAAAAATATATATATTAAACCATTTCACGTTACCAGTATGTTAAACCCCTGGACAATTGCTTTCTGTTCAAACCAAACTTGGGAGTGTATTTTGTATATATTTTTGTGAATAGTTTGCTTCAGCGTATCAGTAATCTCATTCTGCTCAATGATTTTGCATTTTGCTTTTGTTTTTTTCGTTTTCGTTGATAATTTTTGAAGATAGCACATTGTGATTTCAAGGTTTGTGGTGACAGTTGCCTCGGTGAGCTTTGCTCTTGCGCTGCATTCCACGGCTTTAGATTATGTAGCGCATTTTTAACGTGTGATATGTTACTGTGTGCTATATTTTCTACCTGCCGAATAAAACATATTCTGTTCTGTTCTGCCAACTAGAGGGGCTTGAGTATGTATAGCCGAAAATTGCATTGAAAACGCTGTCAGGTTGGTGGCCGAGTGGTTGGAGAGGTAACACTCTTAATCACAAGGTCCTGGGTTCAAAACCTGAGTCTACCTGATGAGCGGTCAAACCGCGAAACTAGTCGTAGAATTGGTTTTTACAGCGTTTGTTTAGCAAGTCTTCAAGGCTTCAAGGTCTTCAATTTATCCAGTTGAACTTGAACCAGGCACTTTCAATCAGACGAAGACAAATTTAACGGCATTTATCCTGTTGACTTAGCCTAAGAAATGGGAAAGCTTGAAACCTACAGTTCAGAGTTTTGAAGAGGCTAGAATGTGGTTAAGTTAAAGGTGTAGCTGTCTCGAGAATAAGAACGAAAATCAGAATTTCATATTTAAAAATAAACTACACGGTATTTTGCAACATTTTAAGTTGATTTTCACTGCTAAAGCTGATTAAACTAGTCTAGTTGTTTTCCTTAAGTTCAAGAGATTGATTAGCCAAGTCAGTGCCTACCGTATGGTTAATAACGTACCGCCGTACCGGTAAACGGTTTGCCAGGTAAAATTGTGTGAATTGAAAGTTTTTGCAGAAGTTAAATTATTTGCATAAATTTTATGAAGGCCTGATGGAAGCTTACCTTCTTCTGTGCCTATTCCTGGTAGCCTACTCTTTTTGGCTGTTCGCTAGCTCATTAATTGTGAAAATCACTTAGACTTAATAGGGTAACTTTATGAACTTCTTTAACAAATTTTAGCAGTCTGTGTTGGCTTTATTTTGATCAAGAGACTACTAACGTGCTGTAATAATTAGGCTGCTCAGATGGCCGAGTGGTGAGAGCGTTTACCTCAAGAGCTGTAGACTTGGATTTGATTCCGAGTCGGGTCAAATTAATGACTTTAAAATTGGTATTCACAGCTTTCTTGCTTGACGCTCAGCATTAAAGAGACAGTGTGGAGAGCAAGCCGGTAAGTTTACTTGTTGTGCCGTTGGGAAAGGCACCTAGCGGGATTCCCCCATCTTGGTGTGGTAGACAGATGGCTGCATGGCAACTCCTAAGCGAGCTCGTTATACCGCTTTCTCGTGACAGGAGAATAAGTATGCACCAAAATAAAGAAAATAAAAAAAATACAAAAAAAAAAAAAACAGATTGGCTGCTGATTAAATTGTTAGCTTTAATTGGTAAATTTTATTGTGGTGTTCTTATTTTGCATTTAGCTTTCAGATTAGTGGTAGCATAAGTGGTGTAGTTTTTGTATGTGCCAATTGAAGTTGCAATTTTGATAATTCATGTCTCGAAAGACCCCCCAAGGTATCTGACATTTGGCCTCAAAAAATTTTCACTGCAAAACTGTGCGAAACGCCTCTGTTCATGTTAAAATTATAACCAAACACTATGTATACAAACCTAACCTGCCAGGGAGAGTCGTTTACCGTTGCACAACTAGAAACATTCTCAATGACAAACATGTACCGCAAAAAATGCAAAAACCGATTCGTCAGATACAGGAGAAGAGGACAAAAAAGTGTTCTGAAGACTTTGTCAGTTGAAAGAGCTTTTTTGTCTTGTGACGCATTACGAATGCTGGTGAAGATATGCTTGACAAAACAAGAAAAACGTAAATCCTACCAAATGACGAATATGCAAAAAGTGTTAGTTTCCGACTATGATCTCATTTTGTAATGGTTTTCTCCCCCAGGCAAACCATATCTCCGCCAACCATATGAAGTTACTTTTAATCGGCCTCTGAAAGTAGAGTGGAACCTCGTGATATGCATGTTTGGAAGAAAAGCAATTGCAAAAGGAAATAAAACAGACATTGGTAACCCACTTAATAGGCTACTTCCCGTAAAATCGCTTACCGCTCTAAAAAAATTTTTTACTGCCGATTACATGTATTATGTGTAGGATGATGGGCCTACAGTTTAATAGGTTATGTTATAGTGGTGAATAGTGACGTTGCTTTTTGTGTGCTTTTGTTTTTGCGTAATTTCCTTGGCCTTTACGAAGTAAGAAAACAATAAATTTTATAATTTCCCTTTCTATTTGTTATTTCATTTGAGCAACAGTTGTGATATGGATGGACAGTGGACATACAATTAACTATCTGGGCTCGTGCGATTACAGTGCCCCATGTTGACAGCATATCATTGAAATTCGTTCAATAGTGGGTTGTTTTTTTTTTTTTTCTAAATTTGACTTCGGTCAATTGACCTAACTGTCCACAAAAATTTCGGTCATTTCAATTTTTTTTGGTGATGTTTGAAGTAACAAAACGTTGAACGAAATGTACACCTACTCCTTAATTGTAACCGCAACACAAATAAAACCTACTGTGATCTTCCTGAATATACGCCGAAAAATCTTCCTGCATATACGCCAGAATGCACCAAATTAATTCCAAAATTTCGAAATTTTCTGGGGGAGGCTTTCCATACCATACCTTCTTAAAAGAGTCTAAATTTTTGCACATTTTCGTCGCCTGGTTAGTCCCCCCCCACACTTATTTCTGACTGGCGCCGTCCCTGATGTCTGTTAAACCTAACAACGATAGTCCTTTTGTAACTGTTGCTCGCATATTGGCAAAATATTTACTTGAACGGTCAATTGACCGAAATGGCTTTAATTTTTCTCGGTTTTTACAAATTTAATTTGGTCTATGACCGAAATTTCAAAATCGAAAAAAAAAAATTTACCGGCCGTTAGCTCAGTTGCTTAGCGCACACGCTATCGGTGCGAAAGGTCTGGGTTTCAAATCCCGAGTCGGTCTAGTTGGCACAGTGTCTCGAACGGCTCGCCACCGCTGTGACGTTCTTTTGGAGCTGTGTAGCGCAGGCGCTAAGCCACGGAGATGGACCACGACACTCGTTACACGCTTCGGCGTAATATCGCGAGCGTAATGAAGATTTGATTTTTTTTTATGACCGAAATTTTACCGAAAAAAAAAAAAATAAACAAAGCAGGTTCAATAGGCCTACCGGGTATAGTCTGAAGTCACATTACTAAAACTATGAAAAAAATCGTAGAGTATGGGGACTATTTTTTAATTTTTAGTACCGAAACTTCGCTGAGACCCGAAACAAACCTTGGCTGCTGCTAAGTCTAGTAGAATAGCATTTACGATTTGGTGTTAACGGGCAAGCCGTAAGGCGGGCCTATGGCATTCCAGCCAGCCATAATATCCGCAAGTTACTGTCATATTTGAAACAGCAAGCGACAGTTTGGGCTGGTCGTAGTCATCAAAGAGAGAATAAATCATTCCGGACGCCACCACATTTTTCCCCCAGGTGCTGGGAAGGTATGCTTTTTCCATCTCGAAAAACGTTTGGTGAAACAGTTACTTTTCGTCTTCTCTATATTTTAAATCTTGAATTTGCACCAAATATTCAGGCAAATTTGAAGTTTATGCAGATTGTGTTGCCAATCAAACTTGCAATGCCTTGCACTGCTGCATATCAGCATTCAGCAATGCATTGAACAAGCACAATCAACAACATCATCGCAAGAGTGTTATTGCCAAAAGACAATTCATTATTTTAGTTTAAAATAATGAAACTAAGACAAGTCTACAATATTTGATCACTAGACACCAGCCCAGAGCCTACATCAAACACTGCCCAGAGCAGAGCCTAGACCATAAACCTAGACTATTTTTGCTGAAAATAAATTAGTGGTTATAACAATTAAATAAATATAGAGTGAGTTCAATCTAAGTAACAATTAAAAAAAATAGACCAAGTACACTCCTCTCCATTACTGTATTAGCAGCTTGATTTATCATTGTACAGGTCCCTTTTGTCAGCTTACTGGTATGTTTGTCAGCCTAACGCAATCACATATTTTTACACCAGGAGGGTGAGTTTATTAGTCTTTTTGAATAAGTCGATAACCTACAAGTACTTGGCAGTTCTTAGAAATTGACACAACTTTATTGCACAGCTGCGGGCATAGTCTAAAGTCCATAAAAACGTTGCTGCACCAGCAAGCCAGGATTAACAAAGTAGCAGAAAAGACTAGCCCATGACTAATTTCACACTTAACTACATAGTCTTAAAAGGTTAAATTATTATTGTTGAAAACGTTATCACTCTTAGTAATCATAGAAACTAATCATAGTAATCATAGAAACTACACCACCAGAAAGGCTTCAAAATTCATCCTTGGATTGTTAGGCTAGCTATTTAAACTTTTAAGGGCCATCCAAAACTCTCGTTATTCACCCTATAACATATCGCAATATGTTTGTCAGCATTGAAATTCAGAAGTGCAGGATAATATTTACGTCCCCATTACCTTCAACTGGTTTAATTCCTGTTTTTATAGATTTAGGAACAGAAACTATGCCAGCAGACTACCAATATCCTATCTTGTTCCATTATACCGCGCACAAAATTAGTGCTCTTCTTCATATGCATCAGAGCGTGACCGAGTGAACGAGTTTTTCCTGGTATCCGGGGAGTTTCCAGTCATTTAGTATGTAGTCTTTGCTTAGACCTATGCCACATGAAGCAGCATGTTATAGCAAAGGCAGTGATCGGACTGGTACCATAGCATCAGACTGCATCAGAGCCATCACAGGCAGATTATTTGACTTGAAACCAGGGCTGCGAACTCGATCAATTTTTAACCGAGTTCAAGAGATATTTGCAAGTCCGAGTTCAAGTTCGAGTTCTAAGAATTTTATTTTTCGAGTTCAAGTTCGGCAAAAATGACCGAGTTCGAGTTCAAGTTCGCAGCCCTGGACTTTGCAGGTCGCAGTGGCATGAACAAATAAACGATATGCAGCTTTTCTTTTGGTAAAATCATAACTTCAATTTACGCAGATTGTGACAACTCGAACAACAAACTATATTACGTAGTTATCTTTTATTTCTTTTCAACAATTTTTATATCTTTTTAATGAACTCGAACAGTTTTATGCGAGTACAAGTTCGAGTTCAGAAAAAATATTTTTTCGAGTTCAAGTTCAATTTCGGCAAAATGATCGATTTCTTTGGAGTTCACAGCCCTGCTTGAAACAACGATGTATAAAATTATGGCAGTAGCCATTCGTACGAGCCCGTACAAATAAGCACTTGGTTTATATTCCTTTGCGCTCTTCAGGTTCTACGAAAACATGACAAAGTAATAAAATAAACTACAAGACAAATGTTATGGGCAGTGGCGTAACTAGGCCTCTTTTGTGGGGCAAATGCCCAGGTTCTTTTTCAAAATGCCCTGGGTCTTTTTCCAAGTTCTCGTAACGCCTTCAAGCTAGAGCATACCTGGTATATAGTTAGAGCTATTTGGCGATAATTTGCACACAATTCCTTTGTTTTCGTGAACTTCAATATCAGCCTACGTAAATAATTTTGCCATTAAATACATAAAAATTGGGAATATTTGTGAAATTTCATTATTTTCTCGGCTTTTTAGTTTCTTTGGAACTTACTTTAGGAGACCATGGTTAGGACCAAGCGAATAGTTCTAGTCTTTGTTTTTTGTTATTGTTATTAGCGATTAACGTAACAGGAAATAAAAAGGCAGTTAGATCTGTAGATAACAAAGCAAATATTAACTGCATTGTGAGGATTATTTTCAGTATACGCACACTAAACATAATACAAGCCAGTGGCGTAGCGCGAAATTTTAAAAGGGGGGGCCATAAATTTTACATGGTTTCAAACATATCATATTTTGTTTGGCAGAACAAATTTGAAGCTGATTGAGAAACAAGAAAGGCTTTAGGGGGATCTGGGAGCAAGCTCCCCCTGAAAAAATTTACATGCTTAATAACTATTTTAGTGCGCTTTGAATCATTCTCAGGCAAATTTTGTTTAGATCTTTTGACCCTAATTCTGTGTGCTACGCCAAATATGATGCATTGTCTGATTGTGCTCGCACATTTTCGATTAGGCCTATGCGTGCTTAGGGCGTGAGGGTTATCGCTATCGAAGAGGCTCGAAATTATGGAAAAATTGTATACATGAAAAATATTTTCAAAAATGGCTAGTGAGGATGCATACCCCTCAACCAATCAATCAATCAGTCATCCAATCAGGGAGTCGAATCAGTCGTGAAAGGTATGTGGACGTGTTTCCAGGTCCAGTGTAAAAAAATTAAATTTAGACCCATTTGCGAAGAAACGAAGGCAAAGATCTGAACCAGATTTTCAACATTGAGTTGATAAAAACCAGTGGCGTAGCGTGACCTGCCAGATGAGGCATGCAATTACGATGACGTCATTAAGATAACGTCATTAGTTTTCTAAATCAATTTAACCTCAAAAATGTACTCATTACAATTCGTTCAAGCGTACTAATTAGGAAGGCAAAAAATTAACGCACAGCACATCAGTTTTTACTTCACAAGGTAATAAGGTAGACTACACTCAGTGGTGGGATTCAGCGGGTTCGCACCAGTTCTATAGAACCGTCTCACGAAGTTTTATTTGATCAGCGAACCGGCCAGCATTGCCGTTTAAACTTGTACCATCAGTTGAAACTGAACTGGGTGAAAAAAAACTTTTGTGACAGAACCGGCTTATAAAAAATTTGAATCCCACCACTGGATACAATGTATGTCAAAAAATATGATTTCAATTCTTTGGTAATCCAGTCTATTACATTACTTTATCGTTGGTTAGAGGGCTCCATTAAATATCTCAAGGAGGCCCCATGACGTCATACAATTGATGAAACCCAACGACAGCGCTTCAAGGCACACAAATCAAAGATCATAATTGATACAATAATAATAATAGCGTTTATGCAAAGCAAAATAGCTAACTTTTAAGTGTATGCCCCTGTTTATACCCTAATCCTTTGATATCCAATACTACGTGCGTCAAATGTCCCACAGTGTAGTATTATGACAATCTTTGTTAGTGATATGGTGCTTGCATTTCTCATGCCCGTGATGGCCTGAATTTTCAGGTTAATGGCTGGTTTCAGAAAGTTCAAGTTTGTTTATTCGTCACCAACCACAACGAATAAGACAAAAACACAGGCATTAGATAAATAACATAAGGATTAGTGACAGGGTGACTTCGAAAGGACTGTGAGGTTTTCGAGTCAGAAGCCACCCTATTGAATGAGAAAGGAGTTCTGCGTACGTTATTTCGATCGATCTGAGCATGTTGTTGAGAATTTCTTGCTACAATGTAATTGCAAATATATATCAACTTTCATCCCATTCATCGAATTTTCTGATTTGTCAATCAAACCAAATGCTTTTCTAGTGCCAATCCATGTTTTTTTAAACTAAATGCTGTTTTGTTACACAAATAGTTTTTCTTTCTTCAGATACATAAGTCTGGTACGATATTGTTGAGTCATTTGCACAACTTGGAAGTTTTTCACAGCAGTAGTACCGGTATCTATTCCACTACCGGTACTCCATTAAAAAGGTTTTAATAAAAAATCTTACCCCTGGTACCTGAAAACATATTTGCAGATTATTGGAAAATCAAAACAATGGAAATCTATAAGACTCTGTGAAGTTGAAGTATGCATGTGATGATAGGCTACAATATGATTTAAAAATACTTGATAAATGATATTCTGAAGCTTTTATGCAGTGGTAGCAAAACATACTACAACAACACCTGTAACTGAACATACATAGGAAGTTCCAAAAAACTTGTACACTGTACAGTCACTCTACGTACAAAAAGCTATAGATAAACAATACAACGTCCTACTTCAACCAGGGTTAAATTTTGACAAGTCAATTATTCAATTCACTGCTGACAATTACCACTAACCAACACCAACTGACAAATGATCATGGGGAATTAGTGAAAAGTTTAAATTAAAAAGCAGAAGATAATTTTCTATTAACTGACCAGGAAAACCACAAAGAAGCACTATTAACATGAGCAATCTAATTTCTGCAGTTTTGACAATAAACCAAGATGTTAAACCTGTGTTTTGATTCCAAGGGTAACAGTTGCTGAAGCATAATGAAGCTGATCATTCAAAAATGAGATATAGGTTTTAATATATGTCTGCATTGCAACTTCAATTACGTCAAATCTTTTAACCAACCTAATGAAATAACCATGGAAACAAAGCCAATTAAAATAATGTCACAGTATTGCTATACTGCTCCATAAAGCAGTAGCAAGAAATTACCGTAACTGAAGAAATCAGAATTTTAACCAGTCATAAGCACAGCATGACCAGCAAATGAAAACATCCAGGGCAAACTTATGTTTAAATTCTAAGCAACCAACTTAGGGGTCAAAACCTAATTTGTAACATCATACAAAGCAAATAAGTTAGACCGGAATAAAAATACAGCAAGCCATATAGGCCTAGTGTTGTCTTTAAAAAATAATAACGAAGGCCAGCAGCACAATTTGTTTGATGTTGAGCTTCCGCAGACCCAATATTTACAAACGTTATAGACACTATAAATTTCTGAATTAAAATTTCTTAAGCTAGTTTTGGTTTGTTTACCGATACTTATGTTGGGTCTCATCTAGAGTAAACCGTCCATGCAGCATGTCTTTCATCACCTTACGAGGACAAGTTATTCTAGACGAGGACGGCTTACTCTAGATGAGACCCACTTATGTTCAACTGTGGGGTAGTTCTGCCAGAGAATCAATCTTGAAATGTTAGAGCTGTAAAACTTTTTCGTTTCAACTTTGCCACTATATTATTGGTCAACAAACTTGAAGCTGTGACTTGAGCTTGGTTCATTGTCTCGGTTTAAAGCTTGGTGAAAATCTAAAGTACTACTAATTGTAACACTGCACCTACCGGTACCAATATTCTATCCAGTATCTCTAAATTGTACAATGAATCTTAATTTCTTCAAGATGATGTTCTTTCATCTGCATTACCGTTACCGGTATTTATTTACCGGTACCGATATCTCAGACCCCCGGCCCTGGGTTGGTAAGTCTACCTACTTCAAACGGGTCATGTCCAGTATCAGCCCCCAAGCTTTTTCTGTCTGCCAACCTTAACCTAACCTATGACCTCAACCTGACCCTAACCAGATCTAACCTTAACCGAACCTAACTAAATTTAACCCTAACCAAATTTAATCTCAACCAAACCAAACCTGGGGGCTGATACCGTACTAGACCTAACCCCTTTGAACCTGTAAGGTACTGGTATACAATACCGGTACCCCTAAACTAGACCTATTACAACTAAATTCCTGCTCACTTAGATTTTGCAGCTTGATCTCAGTCTTACAGCCGATCATTTTTAACTAGCTTATTTACCAGTGTCATACACAGCAGTTCTGTTGTACCATGGTACCGCATTGAATACAGCGCTTACCAGTTACTGCGTCGTCTTACCGCGTAGACCGCATAGGCATGCAATTTGACGATTGCATGCCTTCTTACGTAGTTAGTCGCGTATTTAGCGCCAATCTGCCAATACAACTAGATGCGGGACAAAAAAGCAACTTCGAAAATTGCATGCCTATGCGGTCGTCCGCGGTGATATGCGGCTACTTTTAAGTGTTGCCATTTATTCATATTCAAAATGGTCTACATATTTAATGCTTATCTGACACGGTGAAAGTTGTCAAAATAAAATCGAGAAAATTTTTTAGATATTTTTTCAAAAATATTTTTATTAATTTTCTTTGGTTGAATGGAAAATGGCAAGGCATGCAATGCATGCCTTGCATGCATGGAGAATACGCCCCTGATAAAAACACAGTTTAACAAGATTATTCAGCTGTAACGCCAGAATTAAGCTCAATATAGAATTAGACTACGAATTTTAAAGGAATTCAAGCTTTTCAACTGTTAGCCTAAGCTGTTATTAGCCTAATAGTTCAGTGCTATCTGCTTCCATTAGTTTGACTTCAGCAGAAGATAAAAACTTGATAAAAGGACTAATACCAGCACAAACATTAAGTTACTTGCTCAGTAGCATCAGAATTTGCAAGCTTATATAGGAAAATTTAGCGATTAAAGCTACCTAGGTTCAATTTCTTTTTATTTCAAACTTTACTGGAAGCCATTACTGTCAAGCCAAATTGTTACGTAACAAAGCAAAATGCCTAAACCGAGCAAAGCTAACTTCATTAATTAAAAAATCACAGATACCCAGTAATGAAATGAAACTGTTGGAGGAAAAAATTACCAATAATCTTCAGTTCAATATCCAAAAAATTGTTGAAGACAGTGTTGAGGCGTTATGGAAGGAAAAAATTTTGGGAAAATGCCAAGCACTTATCTTGCAAGAATTAAATGATAGGCCTTGTTACGCTATCACAAAAAACGCCTAGAAAATGGATTTCGTGATACCCACCGAAGAACTAGATGAAACTTCGTAAATTTGAAGATTAAGAAATGCTAAATTTAAATCTTGTGTCTTCCGTGTCCAACAGGTGCCGTTACGTCATAATGACGTCATAAAAACAAAAATAGCTCTTTCAAAGATGCAGAAAATCCACACACTTAAAAGCCTCTAAATTTTTTTGTGGTTGATGTAAATGCATCAGACCACTTTCAAAGTAATCTTTGGTTGACAAACTATGTCCATGCCAAACTGTGACGTCATAAGTTGATGACGTCATAACCTACCAGTAAAAGATTTTGTAAAAACAATTATTTTTTCTGGATGGGGTGTGTACAGTTTCTTATAACTTCGGTTGTAGTACGTTTAACAAGCTAAAAATTGGTGTGAAAAATTCAAATATACATATTACCACATCTGCCAAATTTCGACCAGTTTTATTCAGTAGTTTTTTTGCTATTGACCTACAATGATTACATATTAACCATTAGCTTAAACCGCAACCAGACCAGAAAATAAATAATCGTATGGAGTAATTGCTTCCAACTTCTTGTGTTAGTAATACAAACATTTTAAAATAGTTTGGAGACATCTCTAGCCAATAATTTGCCTCTATTTCAAATACTGACGTCATAAGTTGATGACATCTTAACTCACAAGTAAGATTTTGCAAAAAATATATTTTTGCCAGACAGGGTGTATATACAGTTCCTTATAACTTCATATCTAGTAAGTTTAAAAAGCTGAATTTTGGCTTGGAAAATCTAAGTATACATATTAACACATCTGCAAAACTTTGACTTGTTTGATGGAGTATTTTTTTTTTTCTTCTATAGACGTACAACAATTAGTTATTTACCGCTAGCTTAACGCGCAATCATACAAGATAGTAAATAATTGTATCGAGTAATTGCTTCAACTTCTTGTGTTCGCAATGCAAACACTTTAAAATAGTTTGGGACATTTTCAGTCAATAATTTGCTTTTGTGCCAAACACTGACGTCATAAGTTGATGACGTCATATCACTCACAAGTAAAAACCTTTTCTAAACAGAGTGTACTTAAATTTTTTTAACCACTATTTTCATTGAAAAACAATGTGAAACTTGACGTGGATAAATTAAGCATACGGTACAAACTGGCACACCTGCAAATTTTGTCCAGTTTCATCAAATACTTTCTAGGTTACGAGACGATTATCCTACTATCTAACAGCTGATAACTTCTACTGCATCAAGTTAACGCTAAGGAATTCAGTTGGTATGAATTAAGCACTTCAAAGTATTTTTTTAATGTAACCAAAAACAACATACCGGTACCCTTTGTGTCAGTTTTGTGCAATTAAATAATGGCATCATAATTCTCGAAAGAAATATATTTTACGAACAAGAACTTTATTGGATCAGCAAATTAATTTTATTAGTTACTGTTCGTTGCTGCAAATCTACCTTAAAAAGATATGAACATAAATTTTTACGCCGTAATATAATTTCATTGACTAAATTTCGTATCTAGCTAAAACACCTATAGGCTACATTGACAAGCAGGTCTTATTACTTGAAATACAAAGAGAAATTTGGTGTGAATAAGCTATATTAAATTTCGTTACATTAAAATAAAACTTTTATTTACGACAAACACATTTTAACATTTTTCAACTAGCTACGAATTGGTTGTTATCACTATCATCGTCGTCATCACTGACATCATTCACTAGTTCTACTTCAATTACGGTCTCCGAATCATTTTCACAAACAACGCAAGAGCAGAGTTCGGTGCATGATACGCCGTTTCCAACGCAAGAACACTGATTGTTAGAACATTTGGATTTTTTACAATTGCAAGACTAATTTTACAGCAGTTCTGACGGGGCTTGCTCCTGGGTCATCCAACGGACCAAAACTTTATTGTTTGCAGCAATTATCCAACCATTACCGTTTGGACTTGGAGCATTGATATTAGTTTAAAGTGCTTTCCGCCAAATAGCCGCCTGATAATTAACTCGTTTGATATGATGTACCAGGGCATTGCGGCAGAGAGGCAAACTCACCTCATTCAAAGCTTTTGTACAAAAAAGGTTGAACCGTGCTTCGTTGATGTCATTGCGAGAATGCCAGTAAAGTTTGCACACAACACGTCCCATATTTGCTCAAGACTTTGAAATACTCTTTGGAGCTGTAGCCTACATATTGCTTGAACAGTACAAATGCTTTCTTTTTTCCTTTTCTAACGAAAGCACTAGTTGAATCAACCCCGGTAAAAATATGCAGCCCCAAAAGCCCTCCGGTAGTGCGACTTTCCATCTCTTGCCCTAGCAACGAAATGTTACTGATGCGCTTCTGGATTTCTAAAAACGAAATACAAATTGTTTAAGTTGGAGCATCTGTTAATTGTCAATACAATTAGTAAAAGTAGGAAAAATTACTATCCAGCAACCGATGCGCGCTGTATTTGAAACATTAGACTTCATCAAGTTAGTAACGACAGTAGGTAATAAAAAAAATAAACTTTTATGAATGCCTAATAACTTCATTTTGTACTTACCATACTCCAAATGAACGGTAGCTGGTAGCTTTTGGGCCAGAAAAAGACCAATTACAAAAACATCTGAGTCAGCATCGGACAGAAAAGTATTTTAATACTTTTTGGCAGCGTACATAGAATTCAAAAACAACCGAGTGTCAGCTTCGGTGTGATCACAGTGAAGCTCCGGAACTTGCACTGTTTTTCCACTACAATAAAGTAACATCACAAGAAGCTCCATGCGTAGCGAATAAATCAAAAAGAAATTTACCCCTTTTAGTACTTCTCGATAGAGGTAAACGGAAAGCTCTTCTTTATTCGGATCGTGACAAAGAAATTCTTTCCACTGTTTTGGTAACTGCTGCTCTGAGCTAATAATTCTGCGAAGAGGTGATGAGTCTTTTTGGATGTTATGGCCTAAACGACGGGCATGTTCAAGAGCGTTGATGGAAATAACTGGATAAATGTCAAATACTATATCAACTCTGAAAGCATTAAAGCGAAGACCCATTTTTGTAACTTAAGTTAAAATGCAAGCAGCAAATTCTATAAATGTTTTAGAAAGTCTAGACCGAAGAAAACTGTGAATCAAGCACATTGCATCAATAACAATATCGCAATTCGGCATCGCGCCGATAGCTTTTTCTTCTACGGGCCAATTGCTCTGGACCAAATCAACTATGACAGATTCGGGTATTCTAGCTAGAAAACCATCAGAACTTGCCTGGGGATAAGACACTGGTCCAAGAATATAAGTATGCACTGCTTCAAGTTTGACTCTATCTTGTTTTTTTTTTACCAGTATGAAGAGTCGAGTAAACAGCTTTCTATTCGATGAATACTTTCCTTTCTTATCCTTTTTAGGCTTTACAGCAGTTTTAAATGTGTGCAAGTTCATTTTTTTCAAGGTGGGATGAAATTCTTTCGGATCAGAGATAAACTGGGCAGTAAAATGATGCTCTGTTTCTTTTCCGCATTCATAAGCTTTCATGAAATCTTCTTGACGAATAGGGGATGCAACAACTCCCTGAGTAGATGCTGATTAACTCAGATCTTTCATAATCAAAAGGATTAATCATAGCTTCAACAACATCAATAACGCTACCGACCCCAGCTGCATCTCGAGCACGACGTGAAGGATCAAGGATCTTTTCTACACCAATCTGCTGCATCTTGATCAGCGTATTTTCGACTCAACTGGGTCATAGCTATTCGCTGTGACTGAGAAAGAACCGATTAAGCAACAGCATTAGGTCGCGTTGTAATTCCAACTATTCCACCAGCTAATTTATTGTCTCTGTTAACAGTCTGCTCAATCACTTGATCTGCAGCTGTTGCGAAAAATCCGTATCGCTCTTGTTGCTGAATTGCAAATTCACCAGCACGTAAATGCTCAAGAGCAAATAGGTGTGCTTTTTCAAATTCACGCATTTCATGCAAATAGACAGGCACGTAGCGAGAATAATTCACACAATCGTATGCAAGCAGCCAAGGAGTTATCTTCTCCAAAGTATTTAAATGACCGTCCCAATCTAATCTACGGGTACAGCTAATAAAGTAGACACCATATAGCTGTAACAGGGCAAAAGTAGGGAAAGCAGAGGCTTGCGTAGCACAGAACATGTCGTAATTGCTTACAAAATATTAAAAGACATCTTCCTGAAGTGGATGGAAAAGCAGAGATCATCGCCTCTGTCAAGTCACTGATTTCTTTTTTTCACAAATGTTGAATGAACTTGATGACTGGAATGCTTGTATGGACAAACTTTCAATTCTTTCAGGAGAATCATCTTCTGAAATTTTCTTTTAGAATTCGAACATACGCGCCTTTCAATACTTCTTTTATTGGTAAATCGAAAATAGCATTATTGATGAAAACCATGCCTATGGGCGCTCGGTGACAGATCAGTTAATGAATTTATATCCCATAATTGTAAATTTTTAGCAGCAATAACTTTTTCAGTACAATCCAAACTCAGCCATTTATAAGCACATTACTTTAGAGTGTTGAAACTTGTTGCAGTAAACTTTTTTGAATCACTTTCATAGACGTCATCATAGTGAACAATTATGCATTTCATTGATTCTCTAAATTATTACTCACCGATAAATGAAAATGATAAGCGCCAACAAGCTGAATGAGATCTATTAGCACCAATAGCATTGGTAGAGTATTTTTGCATTTAGTCGCATATTTATCCTCCTATCACAAGAAAGCGATCTATGCGCTATACGAGCTCGCTGAGGAGTTGCCGGCCATCTGTCAACAATACCAAGATGAAGGGATCCCCCTAAGTGCATTTCCAAACGGCATAACAAGTGAACTTGCCGGCTTGTTCTCCACACTGTCCGTGTAATGCTGAGCGTCAAGCAGGGAAGCGGTGAATACCATTTTTATAGTCATTGGTTTGATCCGACCTGGAATCAAACCCAAGTCTACAGCTCCCGAGGCGGACGCTCTAATCACTCGCCCATCTGAGCAGTATGGAAAACTAGTCTGTCCGTAGGAATTGCACCCAGATACTGGATTACCACAAAAAGTACGTAACTGCAGCCTGACTTTTTATCATCATTTCCTCGCAAACCTATCCAGCAACAGAGTATACAGATAGGAAGGTTATATGACGTTTCTGCTAGTAAACCTATAAGTCATTTCGATAAGCTAGGCTAACTGACTTTTACAGGGTTTGTACGGTCAGGGAAAATCAGGGGAAAACATATCTTTTTCGAGATGGTCAGGGAAAGACAGGGAAAATCAGGGAAAGTCAGGGAATTCAACGAAAAAGTCAGGGAAAACTTGGAAAAAGTGAGGGAAATTTTTTTGGAAAGTTCTTACCTCCTATGAATCAAGATCCATTGTTTATTTTAGCTATTGTATGTCAAACAAGCTTGACTTCATACTTTTCTCTTTATTTAGATATTTTCTTACTCTAAAAGTACCCTGTAATGTCTAAAAAATCGAAACAAACTGATTTCCAAGATGGTTGGTTATCGTCAGAAGAATTCAAGGCATGGCTTTGTAAAGCTTCTACCAAAGGTGAAGCAAGATGTCGACTGTGTCAGACAAATATAGCATTGAGCAACATGGGATTCAGAGCATTGAGGAGTCATGCTGGCAACAAATCCCATGTGAAAAAAGTCAAGGAACTGGCCGAAATTAAAACTTTCTTTGCTAAAAGAAGTGATATTAGGCCTGCTAACTTATCTTCTGAAGAAAAGCAGCTGCAATCCTTCTTAGATACAGAAAATTTGGTTGAAATTCAATCATCCTGCAGAGCAAATAGTCAAAGTACGATTCTACTGGTCTTTCAAGCAGGGTTGCCAGATCTCAATTTACTCAAGTAATCTAGAGAGTGGCTAGATTTTTGATTAAACCACACCTAAACAACAAAAGTATCTAGATCAGTATCTAACTACAAAAGTGGGTTAATACGACAAAAAACAAGCGATATTGCGGAGTCTGACCTGAAGTAACGTATATACAGCATCTAATAATAGCACACATTCAGTTTTTCGAGAAATATTCTGCCTAATGAAAACACATTTTAGTCGCAGTGACTTCGAAACACCTTTAAACACATCATACGTGAGTTGAATTATGCATACCGTACTCAAAATTATTCCAAGCTAGGCAACTATTTTATACTGCGTATATATCTACAGGTCTACATAGTACAAACAGGCAAAATAATGTACTGGTACTGAATTGGTCAAATGTTTAGGCTAACATTAACACTAGGCAGCTAGACCTAAGCTGTGCAGAAGTAGCCTGCTTCGCTACTCAAACTGCCAAACCATATCATTAGCAGATTAGTCTTACAGTCTTAGCAGCCTACTGGTACTCGTGATTAACTTTACCTTCTTATCATTCTAATGATTTAAAACCATAAAATTTGAAGCTCCATTGTATCAGAGAATCGGGCCATGTTCATCTCCTCATAACACAAATTGTCATTTTGCTGCAACTTGCCTTAGACGAGACAAATACTTGAAATCCTATTCCTACTGTACCTGTAGGCTAGCAGGCCTACCGGTACTGAGCTGAACACGCGGAAAAAGGGCTCACAAAATTAAAGCAATAATTCTGGCATTCTTCTGCGAAGGGATAAAACAATAAACAAACTGGATAGCTATAGATTAGCAGCTAGAATCTAGACGAAAAAACTGGTATCTAAGGGAACTGAAAAAGTATCTAGATCTACAGGGTGGTTGAAAAGTAACTAGGCAATAAAAATAGCGTGTGATTTTCCTACCGCCAAATTCCAGATAAAAACAATTGTATTAGTCGAAATAATACTTATGGAGATTACATATTTTTCAGATTTTGATAATAGCTTGCGTTGTTTATGATACGTTACATAGCATTTTTGATAATGACCTCTCGCTTGACCATTCAGGTGCGAGCCAAAATTGCAGCACGTTATGAGGTGTGGAATTCCGTAGTTGAGGTGCAGAGATGGTGGCGTACGTTGAAGGGTAGTCGTGCAACACTACGTCCGGAGACAATAAGAAATTGTCATGCAAAATTGATGACCACAGGATCTGTAAACGACAAACAAAGGAGCGGGCGTCCATCCACAAGTCGATCGCCAGCTAAGGTGGCAAAAGTGCAGGAAATGTTTGATCAGAGCCCGCAAAAATCAACTCGTCAAGCAGCTCGTGAAAGTGGACTGTCAAGGCATTCAATACTTAGAGTGTTACACAAAGAACTGAATTATCGTCCATGGAAACCCCATTATGTGCAGGAACTAAAGCCTGAAGACTGTGACCGAAGAATGGAATACGGAAAATTAATGTTGGATTGGTATGAAGATTGGCCTGAATTGTTCGAAAATATCCTTTGGAGTGACGAGGCAGTGTTCCATGTCGGTGGTTTCGTAAATCGCCACAACTGCCATTACTGGGGAACAAATGAAACAGATCCTAAACAAACTGTTGAGAGAATGCAAACTCGTCCAAAAGTGACTGTGTGGTGCGGAATGACGGCAAGCAGAATTATTGGTCCATATGTTCTGCGTGATACCATGAATGCGGAGCGCTACCTTCACATGCTTGATAGTTTTATGTGGCCCACAGTGTCTGGTTGGGATAACATCGATGACTTAATATTTATGCAAGATGTTGCACCACCCCACTTTGCTGTCACTGTGCGAGCGTGGTTAGACCAACACTTTTCAGGTCGATGGCTGGGTCGACGCGGACCTCATGAATGGCCTCCGAGAAGCCCAGATCTTACATCGTGTGATTTTTACCTGTGGGGTTACACAAAAGAGGAAGTGTACAAGACAAAACCTCGCACATTGGAAGATTTGGAGATAAGAATCCAACAAGTTTTGAAGGCTATTCCCAATGACATTCTTTTAAAAGTTGTTCGTTCTATCCCTGGTCGTTTAATGAATCTAGTTGCAGCAAATGGTGCATACGTTGAAATATGAATATTTGATCTTTGTTACAAATTTTAAGTAATTCAAGTGAGCAATTATACTTTCTCCTGTAATATTCAATATGCTCCTTTGTATTTCATTAAGCTTAAAGTCAAAATTTGGAAATTATTACAAATTTTTAATGCCTAGTTACTTTTCAACCACCCTGTAGATACTAAGTAGCTAAGTTGGCAACACTGCTTTCAAGATGGAGGTAAATTGAATGCCGAAATACGGTGGGTTCTGAAGCATGTTGTAGGTGGATATAGTGGTAATTTTGTTACTGGTTCTGTGGACCTATTTCAATCAATGTTTCCTGATAGCAAGATTGCTAGTATACTGGAACTTGGCAAAGACAAATTAAAACATGTTGTGAATTATGGTATTGCACCTTACTTCACATAATTACTGAGAGAGCAAGTCTCTTCATCAAAATGGCTTGTAATTTCAGTGTTATTATTGCTGAGATTTTCTTAGATTTTTTACTTGAAGTAGCGCAGAGTGCTGTGAACTGCGAAACCAGACACTTGTGAAATATGTCACTTTTCTTATTTTTGGTATTCAAGCCAAGCTTCTTGCGATTTTCTGAGATAAAATTACGATAGGTCACCTGTGAAATCTTTATTTCTGCTGCTGAATTGATGTTTCTGTGTATGTAGGCATTAGGTATACATAGTTATTTTTGCTGCTGGTTGATATTATACTGTTCGTTTATATTCTCTAAGTCAGGGAAAAAGTATGTTTTGCAGGATTAGGTCAGGGAAAAACATAGGGATTTTTTAACGAAAGTCAGGGAAAACAGGTGCGATTTTGAGGAAAGTCAGTGGAATATGTCAGAAAAATTCCGTATAAACCCTGTTTATAATACCAATCAAAGTCGACATCGTAGAACAAACTAAAACTTTTCGTTGCCCTAAAAATTTCAGTCTTGATGATTACGTGATAGATGTTGAGAATCTAGTTTCCGATAGTTTTATTGATTGCTGCAACAACAATGACAACGCAGAATTTGCTTTTAACAATTTTACTAATGGTTTTTCCAATATCATAAACCACCACCTGCCAATCAAGACTGCTCCCCAAAAACGTTGCAAAGCAAATCATAAACCTTGGCTAACAACACGAATCTTAAACTCACTAAAAACGAAAAATAAATTGTTTCGTAAAAGCTACAAGCAAAATAATGTTCAATTAACTACATTTTACAAAAAATCCTCAAATAAATTGACAACTGTTAAGCGAGCTGCAAAACTACAATACTATCAGTCACAATTATCTACACTTAGAAAAAATATGACTAAAACATGGGGAATCATTAAAGAAATATTAGGAATGCGGAGTCATAACAGTCAGCCTTCCATTTCAAAACTGATTACGCAAAATGACGATGCAGTAACTGACAAAGGTAAAATAAGCAACGAATTAAATGTTTTTTTTCACTAATATTGGTCCTTCATTGGCTGCAAAAATACCTGCTGTAACGAAAGCATACCTTAACAACAATTCAATTCGCTCTCAAACTAATTCCATCTTCTTTTATCCAGTTACGCCCAAGGAGGTAGAAAAAACAGTTTGAAAGTCTTAATGCTTTTAAAGCAAGTGGTCCAGAAAATATACCTATAAAATATATCAAAATTGTTGGCAAAATAATCTCCCCTATGCTCAGTGAAGTATTTAATTAGGGGGGGCTTAATTGCAACTTTTTTTCAGACGCCAATGAGTCCTTATTTAAATTATGCTATGACTCTGTACCATCACGAAAATACAAAAAAATTTGCTATATACCTTAAAAACCCTTGTTCAAATGAAACATGAAGATAACTTGGTATTAAACAAACTTATCGCATTGGCTGTAGCTTAATACGTCCGTAAGCTTGGTGGTATACGGTAATAACAGCAATTAATACACTGGTTAGTTAGTGTTCACTTTATTTCTAAGTATGTCAGTGCCGAATTTCTTTATTTTTTTTTGAATTGCTCTAATAGTTTGTTGCTTTCTACTGATTTCGCACGTATAAGGTAATGACAGTACAAAACCAACCAGCGTCGTTACTGTGCCAATTCATCATCATCTTTATCAAAGTCTTCCATGTTGCAGCAGATTTCTTTGCTTCAGTACGTTTTCAAGTTCTTGGCACACACAGCTGTTTCTAAGCGGAGGTGCTTTTACATCAAACGAAAAACTTCATTAGATTTTAAAAGAAATACCGGTAAACAAGTGTCTTGAGCAAAGCGAACTTGGTGGTACATGACTTTTCTTTTGGTGTCAGCTGTCACATCGTTGTTAAGAAATAAAACGATGTACATCTTCTGCTTGGAAAATGCTTATCCGAAGTTTTAAAGAAACATTAAGTTTGTTGATTATCGATTAATGACTAACTTTCTTTGGACGAAAGTTCCTGTTTAAAGAGATCATCTGCGTTTCATTTCATATTCTAGCAATTTTCGAAATGATTTTAGAAGTTTTCCATGAAGGTCAAATTCAAAAAACAGACTCCAATGATTTCGGTTTGATGGGTAACGTTAGCCATATTCGCGACATAGTTTATAGATTTGTAGCATAAGTCGTGTTTGTTTATCAAAGCTTGCGCAGTTTTATTGTTGACAATTATATCGGCCAGAACGTGCTTTGAAAACGTCGACTGCAAAGCTGTCATTGTGGCAAGTGAAGGTGGCCCTACACAGTTTGAAGAATCCTTCCGTTTCAGACAACACTTTGCATAGTGTCCTAATTTTCCGCAAAAGTTACAGTTTTCATTGCGAGCAGAGCATTGAGTGCGAGGGTGCCACTTGTTACTTCCACAAAAATAACACACAAATTTTCGAATTGCTTTTCCTGAATTAATTGCAAAAATATTTTGCTTTCCGAGCGTACTTGTGCATGCTTCATTTGGAGCCGAAGAAGTCTCCTCGTTTTTAACGACACACAAACTTTCGGGAGTGGTTTCGCGACTAGTGTACGCCTCGCTGTTAAGTCTTGCCAGCTCAAGTGATCGAGCTTTTTCGTAAGCCTCTGTGAAGGTCAATGCTCGGTTTTCAAGTAACCTCTGCCTTATAAAGCTAGAGGCTATTCCGTTTATAAACGAATCCCTTTTCATATCGCCTTTATACTGCTGTGCTGAAACGGATGCAAAATTGCAATCTTGACTAATCTTATTTATGCGCAACACGAATTCATCGACTGACTCACTGATAGTTTGCCGGGCCGTCGCAAGCATATGCCGCGAATAAATTTCATTTTTAGGTTTCACATACAGATTTCTCAAGGCAGCTATTGCGTCATCGTACGTAGTTTTTTCAGATATAAGTTTATATACTGGAGCTGTTAGACATGCAGTTAGTACTTTAAGTTTGTCAAAAGCATTATCATCTGTCGGCATAGCTTCAATAAAGTTGGTAAAAGTTTTAAACCAGAATTTCCAGTCATCCTCAGCTGACACTGCGTTAGGATCTATAGAAAGCTTTTCTGGCTGTAAGCATTTCCACTCGGTACTTGGCATTGTTATAGTCTTTTAAATTGTAATATTCATCAAAGAAGTTAATTATTTAAGTACCTTTATTAGGCTTTAAAAGATTATAATTTTGACATCCGAAAAATAACCACGTGTAACATTTTACAACTTAAACAAAACTCCTGTGTCTTTACACTGTCAACTTCAACAACTAAATTGGAACAATTACAAGGAACTGAAAATGCAAGAACAAAGCGACACTTGAGAATCACAGCAGCTGCGAAAACTAACAATCACGTGACACAGAAATAAAATAAATTCTAAATTATGGGTTCAGATCTTACCACAGACTCCAAACTATGCCCGCAGCTGTGCAATAAAGTTGTGTCAATTTCTAAGAACTGCCAAGTACTTGTAGGTTATCGACTTATTCAAAAAGACTAATAAACTCACCCTCCTGGTGTAAAAATATGTGATTGCGATAGGCTGACGAACATACCAGTAAGCTGACAAAAGGGACCTGTACAATGATAAATCAAGCTGCTAATACAGTAATGGAGAGGAGTGTACTTGGTCTATTTTTTTTAATTGTTACTTAGATTGAACTCACTCTATATTTATTTAATTGTTATAACCACTAATTTATTTTCAGCAAAAATAGTCTAGGTTTATGGTCTAGGCTCTGCTCTGGGCAGTGTTTGATGTAGGCTCTGGGCTGGTGTCTAGTGATCAAATATTGTAGACTTGTCTTAGTTTCATTATTTTAAACTAAAATAATGAATTGTCTTTTGGCAATAACACTCTTGCGATGATGTTGTTGATTGTGCTTGTTCAATGCATTGCTGAATGCTGATATGCAGCAGTGCAAGGCATTGCAAGTTTGATTGGCAACACAATCTGCATAAACTTCAAATTTGCCTGAATATTTGGTGCAAATTCAAGATTTAAGATATAGAGAAGACGAAAAGTAACTGTTCCACCAAACGTTTTTCGAGATGGAAAAAGCATACCTTCCCAGCACCTGGGGGAAAAATGTGGTGGCGTCCGGAATGATTTATTCTCTCTTTGATGACTACGACCAGCCCAAACTGTCGCTTGCTGTTTCAAATATGACAGTAACTTGCGGATATTATGGTTATGGCTGGCTGGAATGCCATAGGCCCGCCTTACGGCTTGCCCGTTAACACCAAATCGTAAATGCTACTCTACTAGGCTTAGCAGCAGCCAAGGTTTGTTTCGGGTCTCAGCGAAGTTTCGGTACTAAAAATTAAAAAATAGTCCCCATACTCTACGATTTTTTTCATAGTTTTAGTAATGTGACTTTAGACCAGGGGTGGGGAACCTGCGGTCCGCGGGCCACATGCGGCCCGCTTAAGTTTTGAATGAGGCCCGTGTCAGAACTTTGTTAAGCGTACAACAAACTGGTTGTAACGATATATATAATTGTTCAATATGTTTTGTTTTATATGCTTTGTATACTGTAGGCTAGTAAGTTTTGGACCGATGTGTTGTTTTTCCGAAGTTTTATTCGTGAGATTGTTTCGTAAGGTTGCATTATGAAGTCATAAATTTCTACTGACGTAATTTCTCTCGTGAAGATTCTCCACAGATTTCTCCTTTACGTAATTTCACTGCTTGTGACGTCACAATTGTGTTTACTGCGGTTTGGTGTGAATTTCTGCATGTCATATGATTTCTCTTGACGTCACAATCGTGTTTACTGTGATTTGGTGTGAGTTTTTGATGCCATGTGATTTCTCTTGTTTCTTTTTGAGAATGCTGTAGAACGTTCTCGAGCTTGAGTTTCAAGTATAAGTAGGCGTGAATTTTCGAGGGTTATCATATTTTGATGCGGCCAGTAAATGTTAAGAACAGTTAATTTGCTAATCTGGCACTAAAAACGCTGATAAAAAACCAACGTTTCGACAGTATAAACTCCCTGCCTTCGATCAGGGTACAAAAAAGCAATAAAGACGAGTCAGCGCTTAATTACAACAAAGTCACGTGTTTAGAACAAAAATGAAATCATAAATTTCTACTGACGTAATTTCTCTCGTGAATATTCTCAACAGATTTGTCAATCACAGGACTTTGTTTTTGTTCTAAACACGTGACTTTGTTTTATTTAAGGCGCTGACTCGTCTTTATTACTTTTCTGTACCCTGATCGAAGGCAAGGAGTTTATATTGTCGAAACGTTGGTTTTTTATCAGCGTTTTTAGTGCCAGATTAGCAAATTAACTGTTCTTTTCGAGGGTTATTATTCGAGTGTAGATTTAGTGTGCGTAGAGTAAGCAATATTGTTGTATGCTGAAGGGTATAGCCCTTGTTGTATAGTATTACTGAAGTGAGCAGTGGAGCTTGTTTATATAAAAGCAGTATGGTGAGTACCGTAGCTAAGTGAGTTAAGTTGGGTCGATTATTATATTCGTTTGGTGAAAAAGGTTCTGGTTTTTTCGTGAGGTCAGATCTAAGAACGAATTAATTCCTACGGTTTGTCATACAATTCTTATCAATCGTCAGAGATGGGCATTCATCGCGTTAATTTATCGGCGATAATTTATTACCGATTATCGTTATCGCTCAAAATAGTTTGGATTTATCGATTACCGATATTGCTTTTTCAATATATTTCGTTATCGCCGATAAATTATCGCGATAAACAAGTCTGTATGCACACAGTGTTCAAATTTAGTGAATTAGCGCTATGGAAAAAATACACTGTGTTCCTAAAGTGTAGTTGCTGATTAAAATATCTCTCTTTGTTTTATTTAATGCCACAGCGGAGTCCTTGAACTGCTCTCTTTTCTTGAAAAATCTGGAAACACATTTTTGCAATGTGACATGCAAAAAAAAACTTCGTCAAACGCATTAAAAATTTATCGCTACATTTATCGGAAAAATTCATCGGCGATAATTTATCGATTATTGATATCGCTTTTAAAAATTGAGATTTATCGATTATAGGTATCGCCAAAGGCTTTTTTGAAGTTATCGATTATCGTTATCGCTTTAGTACAGAAAGGTTTATCGTGCCCATCACTGTCAATCGTCCTGTTAGCGAAGTAATACCAGAATGGGAAATATTAAGATTTTGTAAAAACTGCTTCACATTCTGCTACACGCTAGATTTTGTGGCATAAAAAATGCGCAAAAGTCTCTGATTTTGCGGCAAAAAACAACTCGGCGTGAAAGTTTAATAAATTTGCTGCGTAATATTGCTTATTTTTAAAACAAAATTAACAAATTGAAAGTAAATGTGGCCCGTTGAAAATATTATGCAATCAATGTGGCCCGCTGTGCTTTGCCGGTTCCCCACCCCTGCTTTAGACTATACCCGGTAGGCCTATCGAACCTGCTTTGTTTTTTTTTGGTAAAATTTCGGTCATAAAAAAAAATCAGATCTTCATTATACTCGCGGTATTACGCCGAAGCGTGTAACGAGTGTCGTGGTCCATCTCCGCGGCTTAGCGCCTGGGCTACACAGCTCCAAAAGAACGTCGCAGCGGTGGCGAGCCGTTCGAGACACTGTGCCGACTAGACCGACCCGGGATTTGAATCCTTGACCTTCCGCACCGATAGCGTGTGCGCTAAGCAACTGAGCTAACGGCCGGTAAATTTTTTTTTCGATTTTGAAATTTCGGTCGTAGTCCAAATTAAATTTGTAAAAACAGATAAAAATTAAAGCCATTTCGATGAATTGACCGTTCAAGTAAATATTTTGCCAATATGCAAGCAACAATTACAAACGGACTACCGGTGTCAGGTTTAGCAGACATCAGGGACGGCGCCAGTCAGAAATAAGTGGTGAGGACAAACCAAGCGACGAAAATTTGCAAAAATTTAGACTCTTTCAAGAAGGTATGGTATGGAAAGCCTCCCCCAGAAAATTTCGAAATTTTGGAATTAATTTGGTGCATTCTGGCGTATATTCAGGAGGATTTTTTGTCGAAATGAGGACTTAGTACGAAGTAAAAATAGGATACTAGCAAGCGTAATTGTTCAGAAATTGACATTGCCTTCGGTTATTGTGCCTAGTAGTTCCGTAGCCCGATTCTCCTTCAAAGTAGGCTATTGAAAAAATCGGTCTACCCTGCAAATCTTCGACCAAATTTAGTGAAGATATGTAGAGTTACCATACGTTCTCCTTTTTGACCAAAAAAAAATTGTCCTCCGAGGACGCCAAAAAATTGCCAAATGTCCTCCTTTTCGACATTATGAACAGTGAAAACATGTCACAACATTCTTCCACGAAAAATTTTGGAAAGTTTCAGTGCAAACTACAGTCTGCGGACGTGATGACCTTTTTTTTGGTTTTCACGGCTTGTTTTTGTGCAGAAAAACGAACATGTGCGGACTTGATGACCCTCAAAAAACCTGTTCTCCTTTTGCATAGTGAAAATATGGTAACCCTAGATATGGTGTATTATTGCAGTATCACGGCAAAGAATGAAAACGAAAATTGAAAAATCCTGAAAATGTTAAAAAATTAATGGCACTGACAGAATATGAGAAGCGTATAACGGTCAAAAGGTAGTATCTTGCGGTCAAATTATATATTTCTGGGTTCCTTTGACGCTTTATCTAGTGATTTGTTAAAATTTTTGTGTTTTAAAGACAGGAAACCAGGAGAGGGTCCACGTCTGCCCCCTCCCCTACCCCAGAAAAAAAATTAACGGATTTGCACGATTTACAAAAATGGGCCAAGAAAATGTGGGGTGGGACTTGTCCCCCATTGGCGCAGCCACTGACAGACATCAAACTGATCAAAGTAGATTTTATTTGTGTTGCGGTTACAAAGGAGTAGGTGTACATTTCGTTCAACGTATTGTTACTTCAAACATCACCAAAAAAAATTGAAATGACCGAAATTTTTGTGGACAGTTAGGTCAATTGACCGAAGTCAAATTTAGAAAAAAAAAAAAAAAACAACCCACTATTGAACGAATTTCAATGATATGCTGTCAACATGGGGAACTCTAATCGCACGAGCCCAGATAGTTAATTGTATGTCCACTGTCCATCCATATCACAACTGTTGCTCAAATGAAATAACAAATAGAAAGGGAAATTATAAAATTTATTGTTTTCTTACTTCGTAAAGGCCAAGGAAATTACGCAAAAACAAAAGCACACAAAAAGCAACGTCACTATTCACCACTATAACATAACCTATTAAACTGTAGGCCCATCATCCTGCACATAATACATGTAATCGGCAGTAAAAAATTTTTTTAGAGCGGTAAGCGATTTTACGGGAAGTAGCCTATTAAGTGGGTTACCAATGTCTGTTTTATTTCCTTTTGCAATTGCTTTTCTTCCAAACATGCATATCACGAGGTTCCACTCTACTTTCAGAGGCCGATTAAAAGTAACTTCATATGGTTGGCGGAGATATGGTTTGCCTGGGGGAGAAAACCATTACAAAATGAGATCATAGTCGGAAACTAACACTTTTTGCATATTCGTCATTTGGTAGGATTTACGTTTTTCTTGTTTTGTCAAGCATATCTTCACCAGCATTCGTAATGCGTCACAAGACAAAAAAGCTCTTTCAACTGACAAAGTCTTCAGAACACTTTTTTGTCCTCTTCTCCTGTATCTGACGAATCGGTTTTTGCATTTTTTGCGGTACATGTTTGTCATTGAGAATGTTTCTAGTTGTGCAACGGTAAACGACTCTCCCTGGCAGGTTAGGTTTGTATACATAGTGTTTGGTTATAATTTTAACATGAACAGAGGCGTTTCGCACAGTTTTGCAGTGAAAATTTTTTGAGGCCAAATGTCAGATACCTTGGGGGGTCTTTCGAGACATGAATTATCAAAATTGCAACTTCAATTGGCACATACAAAAACTACACCATTTATGCTACCACTAATCTGAAAGCTAAATGCAAAATAAGAACACCACAATAAAATTTACCAATTAAAGCTAACAATTTAATCAGCAGCCAATCTGTTTTTTTTTTTTTTTTTGTATTTTTTTTATTTTCTTTATTTTGGTGCATACTTATTCTCCTGTCACGAGAAAGCGATATAACGAGCTAGCTTAGGAGTTGCCATGAAGCCATCTGTCCACCACACCAAGATGGGGGAATCCCGCTAGGTGCCTTTCCCAACGGCACAACAAGTAAACTTACCGGCTTGCTCTCCACACTGTCTCTTTAATGCTGAGCGTCAAGCAAGAAAGCTGTGAATACCAATTTTAAAGTCATTGATTTGACCCGACTCGGAATCAAATCCAAGTCTACAGCTCTTGAGGTAAACGCTCTCACCACTCGGCCATCTGAGCAGCCTAATTATTACAGCACGTTAGTAGTCTCTTGATCAAAATAAAGCCAACACAGACTGCTAAAATTTGCTAAAGAAGTTCATAAAGTCACCCTATTAAGTCTAAGTGTCGACTATAACCAAAGTCTCGTCAGCCTTGCTACGCACAGCCAATCCAGGCTAAACTCATTCCAGACTGTAAAGACTCTGTTTATGCATTGCTTTACCTGTACATCTCGACTTCATCTCTTTTCTAGGTTGTGCCCTATTTTTGGCAGGCGACTGGCCCCAAACAACGATACCCAATGAAAGAACCTATAACCACTAACCCACAACCAAGTTACCGTTAGCCTAACTAGCCCACATCACTAGAAGCCCCCATGGTAACCCACTCATTTGCAGCTGCAGACGCGTTTCGACCTTATTATGGTCTCATCAGTGCAGCATAGCAACCTCCCACCTTCCTAAAAAAAAAAAAAAAAAATTCTAACCTTCCTAAGAACTACACACTCCAAATTTAAGCCTCTCCTCGTTCTGCTCAAGGTAGAACATTTGAAATAAAACCTTCAAGAAAATAATACAGGCTGGATTATGATGTCACAGATTCACTGTAAACAATCGATAAGAATAGAAAAGTCCGGTTGGTTTAAACATTATTTTCCCGGTAATCTGAGAAGGAATATTTTGTTTAAGGTTTGTAACTATACCAGTTACCAAAACCTACAAAAAAACC
>OZ023248.1:22465537-22487986 GCA_964006365.1 Trididemnum miniatum | reverse complement strand
TGTCAGCTACCCTCTCCTAATCTTTTAGTCTTATATCCCGTTACTTTCGAAATTGCGTTGCTTCATGCACTGACTGTAACTCTAATTGTGCATCGTGGGAAGGCAAGATATTCTCGCTTCGAGGATTTAAGTGACGTATCATTATCACGGAATCGATGCAGAAGAGTCTATCTTGATCAAAAGCCTACCAAACTTGGGAACCTGGGCGCTCCCTAATTTGTTTCTTTATAATTAAAACAAGGGTAACCGAAGTTAGCCTACCAAAGTGGTCATTGGGCAGTCCACACTCTGATTTTTTAAGAAAAAGAAAAGAAGAGAAAATACAATCATAGAATATTGGAGGTGGAAAAGGCAACTTTTGTACCATTGGTATTTACCACATCTGGTGGAATGAGTCCTGAATGTGAGAAATGCAACAAGAGAATTGTGGAAATTTTTGCTATTAAAACAAGAGAGTCATATTCTGATATTATGTCTTTTATTCGCATGAAGATTCGTTTTGCTCTCTTGAAAGCAACTTTCATAGCAATAAGAGGATATAGAGGTCCAGCTCAAAAACAGACTGTGCCCGTTGCAGACGTTTCTTATAACTTAGTATAAGCGATAGCCCAATAGTAGGCTAATCGTAATAAGTGTAATCCATTTAACATTTGCTTTGTTTTATTTAGTTTATATGATAGGATTAAAATCTAAAACTAATTTTATTTTTGTATTTTTCTTTTTCATGTGTGGTTGTAATATAAATACTTCAAATGTATGTAAATGCTTTGTCAATATGAATTGATTTTGAATGGATTTCTGCTGATGGAATGGGTCATGGATGATCATCATTATTCAACAATGAAATATTAATCTTTGTAACTTATTATAATTTGCGATATTTCGCACTGTGATGATGTATATTTCATTTGTGTTTTGGAGTATGTTTGTTCTCTTTTTAATTTGTGCCCATCTATTTTTTTTAGATTTTGTATACCTTCACCAGATTTTTTACGCTACAGTTTTGTTACAAGCTAAGCACATTTCGCCTTAATATTCCTACAAGAACAGTAAAAAATAGTTAAGGTGGTTCCATAAACCTGCAGGAGTTATATCTCAAGCAACAATTTGCATGTTCAATATTAAAACACGTGGGCATACAACACCTTAGCAATTCAATGACACATGACTAAAACAGGATTGCTTATAACTCTACAGCTAGGCTATCACATAAAAAGACAGAGTGACCGCTGGTAAAATTAGCTTGCAGTATTCTACAAATTTACACCACTTAATCTTCAAACTCAATTAATGACTACCCACATATTTTCTACTACATTCTGACTCTACAGGATTCAACAAGCAACATTGAAGTATTGGCTGATGCACATCTAAACAACTCGAAATAACACCTCATTAAATTAGCCAGATATTACATACCTTGCTATCATTGAAATTTGCAAATTATGCTCACAATAAAAGGCAATTAACTTCAACTAACACTTAGCAAAATGCTCTCAGTAAAGCTGCAGAACTTTGCAGTAATTTGGTCATATTACAGAAATATCACTTTTAAATATTACAAGGCTTATAACTGTAAAAATTTCAATTTGAGAAGTGACATGGGCTGAATATATAGCCTGTAGTTAAAATCGATAGTCCAGCCGTTTAACCATTCATGGCTTAACATCAGATGAAGGAAAACTTCACCAAAGATGAAAAGATAGTCAGTTAGTCACCACCTACAACTTCACAACTATATACGTACAAACCTCAGTGAAAAAGTTACCAAGTTATGCTTTCACTATAACTTCGTACATTGCTGTGTAGGCTACGCTGCTATTATTTGGCCAAACTTACGACGTATGCCAGCTAAGTAGTGCCATAAAAACAAGTATGCAAAAAAGCACCAACAATTGAAGATGTAATGTTAATTACAAGATTCTTGTACCAATGTTTCACTGGACCTTTTCTTATATCTTTGGCTTGGGCCTCCATTTACAAGATCTTTCGCTAAGTCATTACAGATTGGAAGGTGACCATTTGATGCCTCCATTTCTTGACACAAATTGTTTTTGCTAGTAAATGACCTTTTACGGTACTGGTATCTAATTTGTTTCTTTTCTTACTTTTAACATCATTTACAAAACTAAATGTTTTTTCAACAGCAGCTGATGAATGTGGCAATGCTAACAGATCCAAGCAAAATTTACTCAGTACAGGACAACAAAGCTGTCCAACTCCATTCTTCATTTTGCTGATAAAAATCCAAAACTCTGGGGTTGTCATTGATTGGGTATCAATTTGATGATTTGAAATAAGTACAGATGGGAAGTTCTTTCCATTCATCTCCAATTTGATCTAAATTGTCCTTAAAATTATCCAACGACCTCCTTGTATTCGAAACTCAAAGTATTGAAAATTAAAGATATGTTTCAAATGGAAATCGCCAAATTCATGTTTAAATTTAATAATCAAATGTTGCCATCTTTCTTTGACAGTTATTTTATCAAGCTTGACAAAGTGCACAATTACAATACAAGACAAAAAAGTCGCAACGAATTTTATCAATCCTTTATTGGTTCGGAAACTGGTAAGAAATCACTTCATCATATGTGTTTAAATTCTTGGAAATCTATTCCGCTGGAAAAACGCCATTGCTCTTTTTACGGTTTCAAAAAGTACTTTAAAACTTACCGGTACATCTTAAACCAGTACAATTCTTGCTAAGATTCGCCATGATTTATGTAATTCATTCTTTGGACGTTGATTTTATCCGAAATTTTCTGCTTGTACGCTTGTTACAATACAGTGTAACTGCTCCATAATAATCACAGCCCTGTATATTTGTATAATGTGTATATGTTTTCTTTTGTTTTTTGTTCAAGTGTGTTACGCTCACTTGTTATATTTTCAAGCGCACGTGCAAGTTGGTTGATGGCCACCAGCAAATCGGGTTACCATTTAAACGTGGTTGTCCCAAACTTCCTAAGAGCAAGGACGTGGCTAAATCTCGTCTTGTGAGCTTAAAACGCCGTTTCATTCGAAACCCTGAAGCGCATTCTCTATACAGAGCAAAGATTGATGAGATGATAAAATTAGGTCACGCCAGGGAGGCAGAAGACACTATCCCTTTGGAAGAGGAAAAAAGAACTTGGTATATCCCTCACCATTACGTGGCCAACCCCAAGTTCAGAATGGTGTTTGACTGTGCGGCCTCAGTAGGTGGGGTATCACTAAATAATCAGATTTTGCAGGGACCTGACAACACTAACTCACTGCTGGGCGTTTTGTTTCGCTTTCGCTTTCACGAAGTAGCGTTAGTAGGAAACATACGCAATATGTTCCATCAGGTGAAGGTCCCGCCGGCTGATCAATCGGTGTAGCGGTTCTATTGGTGGAAGAATGGAGATTTAGACTCCCCTATTTTGACTTATCAACTCACAGTTCACTGTTTTGGCCTTACTTCTTCTCCCAGGGTCAGCGGGTTTGCTCTGAGGCGTACTGCTGAGGAAAACCGTTCTAACGCGTCAGCGCAAACGATCTCGGCCGTTCATCGGAATTTTTATGTCGACGATCTTTTGGTGTCGGTCCCCACCACCAACGACTGTGTGAAATTGGCACGTGAGATTTCCCTCTTGTTGTGCTGTGGAGGATTTGAAACGGCGAAGTTTAGCAGCAACGACTCGGGAGTATTGCGGGATCTTCCGAAGGAGTGCTTGACAGCTGCCCTTCAAGAAGTAGTTATTGAATCAGATGCTTTGCCTTCTCACAAGGTTCTGGGGTTAGCGTGGGATCCTAACCGAGATTCGTTCTGCGTAAAGGTTCGCTTGCCTGATTCCATTAAGTGGACCAGACGCTTACTTCTGTCTACCTTAATGAGCGTCTACGATCCCTTGGGGATGGCAGCTCCCTTCTTACTACCAGCTAAGGTTATGATGCAACAGCTAACTCAGCAAACGGCAGATTGGGATGCCGACATCAGCGAAGAACATCGATTCCAGTGGAAGAAATTTTTAGACGCTCTGCCGTGTCTAAACGAGTTAGCCATGCCCAGGCTATATCGGGGACTGACGTGCTCCGCAAGAACTGAGCTTCTTGTTTTTGCTGACGCTAGCAAGCTCGGAATTGGGGCAGTCTGCTACATGCGCACCTTTGATGGGGCTGGCTACGCGGTAACATTCATGATGGGAAAGAGTAGAGTTGCACCTGTTCCTCGTCAGTCTATTCCAAGATTAGAACTTTGTGGCGCAGGAGCACAGTTTCAATGTTGACAAAATCATATACTGGACAGACTCAACCACAGTGTTGAGTTATGTTCGCTCTACGTCCAAGCGGCGTCCCGTTTTTGAGACCAACCGCATAAAACTGATCCAAAATCTCTCGGATCCTGATCAGTGGCGGTGGGTCGACACAGCTAGAAACCCTGCTGATTCGTTTTCAAGGGGCGTGCACCCATCTCGTGTGCAAGGATCTACTCAGTGGTTGGTTGAACCGGAATTTTTACTGGAAGAGGAAAGGGCTTGGCCTAAACAGCCTGTAGCAAAAAGCGCAGAGTCTTACTTTGAATCTGGACATGTGAATGCAGTCACCAACCAGGTAGTTGATAATTCACGGGCCGGCCAAGAGATCTGGGAACGTGACAATCCGCTTAAGCGACTTACGACTCGTTACAGTTCTCTATACCATACTGTAAAAGCCACAGCGTGGCTGCTCAGAGTCAAGTCGTGGTTGCGGGAGAAAGCAAAGGCCCGAGCCCGCAACTGCCTTTCGGTGATGACTCCTTTGAGTCAGGAGGCTATCGGTGGTGAAGAGTATGAAAACGCCTTCATGGCAATTTTGCGACTTGCACAGGAAGAGGCTTATCCAGGCTTAATCGAGGCTTTGGAAACTTATTCCGCTCATGAAGTGTTTTCCCGAAAAGGAGTTATGCTATCTCATTGTTCTCCTCCTCCCATTGCGGCTTATTGTCCGTTTGTTGCAGATGGTGTAGTACGCATTGGGGGAAGGTTGCAACGGACAGATGCCCCAGTTGATTTTCGCCACCCTATTGTCTTGCCGCGTCGTCACCATTTGACTGGTCTGGTGGTGGAGGATTTCCATCGACGCAGTGGACATTTTGGCGCTCAGTATGTGGGAAATCTTCTACGCGAAAGGTTTCACGACGTGGGAGGCGGCCGCACTATTAAATATTATATCATGACTTTATGCATGAGCTGCAGGAATCGTAGGGCACGTCCGGGGCAGCAGCAGATGGCTCCATTGCCTTTGGAGCGAGTCACACCTAAGCATCAAGTGTTTCATAGTGTAGGCGTAGATTTTATGGGCCCGATTTTGGTTCGTATGGGCAAACGTACTTCATTCAAACGTTATATCTGCGTTTTTACGTGTTTGGCCACGCGTGCTACTCATTTAGAGGTTGCATTTGATTTGAGTACTAGTTCCTTTATATCAGCACTGCGACGCTTTTTGGCCGCTCGTGGCAACGCGACTCGTGTGATTTTTTCTGATAATGCTGCTAATTTTGTGGGTGCTGAAGCTGAGTTAATGCGTGGATTGCGGGAGCTCGATCGTCGTAAGGTAATTGATGACTTGGCTACCCGTGGAATCGTTTGGCGTCATTCTCCACCGTTAGCCAGTCACCAAGGTGGTGTGTTCGAATCAACCATTCGATTGGTTAGAAAAACAATGACCGGATTGATGGAAGATCGATATTGGCGGACATTGAGTGACGATCAATTGTTAACATTGGCAAAGGAAATTGAGCACATTTTAAATTGTCGTCCGCTCACTCGCTCCAGCTTGGACCCAGATGATTTGTCAGCAATCTCACCGATGACGATCCTTACCGCATGTCTGGCTCCTGCGACGTCCCCTGATGTCTTTCATGATTTAGATGGCCTTCGTTTAAACTGGAGAGCAAGCCAGTTGTGGGCGGAAAAATACTGGAAACGGTGGAAAGCAGAATATCTTCCCATGCTACAGAGATGACGCAAGTGGTTGGCTCCCCACACCAATTTCGCAGTGAACGATCTGGTATTGATGGTTGGGGAAGACTCGCCTAGAAACGATTGGACGAAGGCCATTGTTACTGAAGTTATGCCTCACGCTGACGGCAAGGTCCGGCGGGTGAAAATCCGCACGGCCAACGGTAAAACTTACGAACGTGACGTGAGAAAACTGTGTCACTTAGAGGGCGATCTTTGATTTGTTGTCAAGCATGGTTGATTTGTTGCATGCCTGTATAGTTGTGTTTTTGAGTTCGCTTTCGTTTATAGTAAAATCGTTGCGTGTTAACACCCGATCGATTTTAGGGCCGGCTATGTTACGCTCACTAGTTATATTTTCTAACAATTTGCTTTGTTATGTCATTTCCCAGTTTAACTAGGACCTTTATATCATCGTAATGTTTTCCCCATTGTCGCCATTTTGTGATTTTGAAATTTTCTGGTTGAAATTAGTTAAGGCGTAAAAGGAGACGAGCGATTAGTTAAAAAGGACAGTTAATTATGAGACATTAGTTTTGAGTAAAGTTATTGAAGGAACAGCCGGCCCAGGGTGAATTTGATTGTTTTTGCTTTTTAGCTAGTCAATAGGTTTTGTTTTACCGCATTTAAATTACACAATATAAGCTCATTAAATTGTAGCTGTTTGGTAAGCGGTAAGACGCTAGCTAGCTGAATAGAACTACCCCTGTTGGCTTGTGCGGCCAACAAAGTGTTTATTTTATTATATATCTAGTTTAACTCTGTTCAAATGTACTCCCATTTACACCGCCATGTTACCATGCTGTTTAAGGTGCAGTAGACTAGGTGACCACTTACGATCTTTCACTGCTACCTACCTGCGTGAATTTCTTTGCGTTATGGTGAAATTGTAGTACAATTACAATTCCTGTATTGCTTCAAACTCCTTCTTTCGCTTACTGCTATGAGAAAAATAACTTCCAATGTCCTTGATAAACTACTCGATCCAATGAGGTAGGCATTCTATTTGAATAAGGGTACAGGTAAGATTTTTTTTTGAATAAGTAACGAAGATTTTATTTTGAACTGCTTATATTCTTCAATAAATTTGGTCTGTAATTATGCCTCAATCTAAAGATTTAACCAACTTGATGAAAGAATTGGAAACCAACCTAAAAATTCATATTAAGATTTCAATTGAAGAAGCTCTGACAAAGCAGGAACAAAAATTTAATTCAATTGTTGAAAAACTATTTGGTCAACTGAAAAGTCAACAAGAATCAATAAACAGTATAACTGAAAGCCAAGAATTTCTAAACAAAGAATTTGAAGAAATAAAAACCAATATATCTGAAATTCAAAATTCTCAAACCAAGAAAAGCTCAAAAATTGGGGAAATGGAAGAAAAGATAAAAGTTTTGCAAGACCAATTAAATATGGAATGTCAAATGAGAGATGATCTTGGACAGTATATTCGAAGAGAGAATCTGGAATTCCATGGCATTCCAGTCACCCTGAATGAAGATACCAATCACATAGTGAAGCAAATGGTAAAAAAATTAAACATTGAACTCACTGATCGAGATATCTCTACATCTCATCGTTTGCCTGCTGCCGGAGATCGACCACCTGGTATCATTGCACGATTTACTCAAAGAGGCATAAGAAACCGTATTTATCAAAAACGAGCAAGGCTAGTTGGAGTGAAAGATTTTGGTATAAAGGGGATGACTGCTTTGTACATCAATGAAAATCTGACACCCAAAAAAAGAAGCTTATTTTCAAAAGCGTACAAAAAGAAAGTTGAACTGCATTACAAATACATATGGTCAATGAATGGAGACATTTACATGAGGAAGCACACTGAAGGGGAAAAATTAAGAATTGCCACCGAGTCCGATCTTGACAACCTAAAATGATATGGATAATTATTGAGAAATGGAACTTCCTTTTATGACTGACATTGCCAAAAACATGTTTGATCCAAAATGCTCTGATAAACAAAGTGAGCCTATGTGCAAAGGTAATTTAGATGTAGCAGAATTTGTGAATACCATGAAACAACAAGATTTAAATTCTTTAGCCCATTTTTACGTTCACATGAATACGAGAAGCCTGACAAAAAATATTGACAAACTAGAATCCTTCCTAGCCATGATGCCTGTTTTGCCAGAAATTATTGTCATAAGTGAGACTAAATTAAAAAATCAAAATCTAGATTTGGTATCGCTTCCCAACTATCAATTCCACTGTGTAAATTCACCTACAAATAGTGGAGGCATAGGTATGTATTTGTCATCATCTTTAAATTATAAAATAAGGTATGATTTATCTTTAAAAGTAAATCAAGTAGAAGATTTATGGGTTGAAATACATCCTCAAAGTAGGACTATCCCAACTGCCAAATCTACTGTGGTTGGTGGAGTCTATTTTCATCCACATGCCTCAATATGGGAGTTTCAAAATCAATTAGAACAAGTCCTGGAAAAATTAAATGATGAAAACAAAACATTATATGTACTAGGGGATTGCAACATTAACTACTTGAGTGACTCGAAGAACATAATTCACTACAAGCAAAGTTTAGAATCACTTGGTGTCAGCAATCTTATTACATGTCCAACTAGATTCATGAAAAATCAAACACCATCACTGTTAGATCATATTTATTACAACAAACAACTTCAAAATGTCATTGGTGGGACAATTGCATTTGATATTAGTGACCATAACATTGTGTTCACTTATTCACATAAGAACTACAAGAAACAGTCTAAAACCCACTTGCCTGCAGTATTCAAGCGTGATTTCAAAAATTTTAAAGAAGAAAATTATCTATTACAGTTAAAGGCTGAAATGTTAAATCTGCAAAAAAGCACTTGTGGCACACAAGACGTTGAAATGCAGTTTTCTAATTTTGTAAATGGCTTTTTGAAATGCTTGGACCAAAATGCACCGATGAGAAAACTCTCAAGAAAACAGGCCAAGTTTTATTTTAAACCATGGCTTACAAAAGGATTACAGCGTAGCATCAAAACAAAAAATAAACTTTACAAAAACTCTTGTAAACATTCACATTCAGAATATTATTTTAAAAAATACAAAGACTATAATAAAATCTTAAATAATCTGAAAAATCAATCAAAGCAAAACTATTTTCGAACACAGTTTGAGAAACATAAAGGTGATACCAAACACACTTGGAAAACCATCAATGAAATCATTAGGAAAAGAGCTCCTTCCGCTAATGTAGACTCTATAACTTGCCCAATAGACAATGTATTGATGACTAAGCCAATAGATATAGCAAACTGCTTAAATAAACATTTTACGACTATTGGAGCAAAACTGTCTAATGTTATTCCCTCATCCACAGCAAAACCAATCATTTCTGCTCCACAAAATTGTTCCTCAATCTTTCTGAACCCTGTATGTTATGAAGACATAATCAGACAGATTGATTTAATGAGTAGCAGTAAGAGCGATGACACGTATGATATTCCCGTAAGTGTGTTAAAATTAAGCAAACATGTGATTGCTCCTATTCTTAGTAAATTGTTCAATCAATGCATAGAGTTGGGGACTTATCCTTCTACACTAAAAATAGCTAAAGTTATACCCTTATTTAAGGATGGTGACAAAACATGTGCTTCCAATTATCGCCCAATATCCATTTTACCCCATTTTTCCAAAATCTTTGAAAAACTACTCCAATTGGATTTAATCAAATTTTTGAAGAAGTGCAATGTAATTTCTAGTTGCCAATATGGCTTTCAAGAAAATAAATCAACAACTGATGCTCTGGTTGAACTGTGCAACCATTTGAATAATCAACAAGCTCTAAATAAAATCACTTGTGGAGTGTTTATTGACTTGAAAAAGGCATTTGACACTGTTAACCATGATATATTAAGAAATAAATTGCTTGATTATGGTACTAGAGGCATTCCATTTAAATTGTTTTCTGATTACCTTTCAAATCGACATCAGTTTGCTTGTATAAATACAGCGAAATCTAACTCTATGTTACTAACCACTGGTGTACCACAAGGTAGTGTGCTTGGTCCGATACTGTTTTTATTGTACATTAATGATTTGCCTAAAGCATCTACAAAAGCTAAAACCCTTTTATTTGCTGATGACACTGCAGTATTTGTGAGTGAACAAAATGCCACTTTGATGAAACATACTTTAACCACTGAAATTAAAAACATTGAAAAATGGTTAATTCAGAATAAATTAACTTTAAATACAAGTAAATCTTGTTATGTCATGTTTGGAAAAAAGAAATATGATGAATTAGACAACATGGTGCTAGTCAATGACGTTCATTTAACAAAAAAAATGTACACTAAATATTTAGGAGTCCAAATTGACAGTTTACTAAATTGGAAACCTCATATTGAAAAGCTGGCTTTATCCTTATCGAAATGCATTGGAATATTATTTAAGTTAAAAGACTACATTCCTAGAAGTAACCTTAAGATGGTTTACTTTGCATTAATAAAGAGTAAACTGGAATACGGAATTATACTTTGGGGAAACTCAAATAAATCAACCCTTGATAAACTAAACAAGATTCACAACAGGGCTATTAGGTGTATAACAGGTCTCCCTTTTAGAACTACTTTAAATAAACTGTATGCAAATGCAGGAGTATTAAAAATAAAAGAATTGACCACATTAGAGACTGCCAAATATATGTATAAACTTCATGCAAACATGAAATCCGGCAGCTATTCTATTGATAACATTTCTTTAGTAAATACTGTTCATAAATATTGCACCAGACAAGCTGAACATAAAAATTATTTTGTGTCAAATGCCTTAACATCAACACGCCCAAATTGTCTGCTTGTAAATGGTACCAAAATTTGGAATAAACTTCCTCACACTTTTAAAAGTGAACTAAATTTCCGTCGGTTTAAGCACCTTGTTTTTGATTATCTACTAAAAACATACAGTTAAAGCATAAAATGATTTTTGAATTGAAATTTGTTGCAATAATGCTTACTTGAAGAAGAGTGATTTGCAAATACTGTACAGCTAATGTTTAAATAACAGGTATTGATCGTCTGGAGTGAATTGTTATATTGCTGGATTCTGATTTAAATAACAATATTATGAATAGGCCTATGTTCTACACTTTTTGTTGCTGATTACTGATTTAATTAAATGTGTCACAAGATTGCAACGTAAGAAGCTGCTGTCTTGATATCAATTTATAATTACAGTATATCACAGGGGTAGAGATTAAATGACGAAATAGTCCCTTCCTGCCCCTGCATCACACATAAATTGTTTTACCGTATTTTATTTCATATTTGTAATGTCTGTGACACTCTGCACGTGTGTTGTAAAAATAAAGTTCTGTTCTGTTCTGTTCTGTTCTTTTGAAGCACTTGAAACACACAATGCCAAACTATGACATAAGCAACCATTAACAAACAAATGAGAGCACACTTTTTTTAAAAGAGTTTGAAAACCTGATATTCTGCCCATCATGGTTGCACAATTATCAGCACCTAACCATGGGTGCCCGCAGAATTTTTCGTAGGGGGGGTGGGGAAATTTTTGGTTAGTCAAGATAACGTTTTACGGTGTCAGTCAATCTGCTTGATTTGATTTTAATCAACACCATATGATGAAAAGGCAGTATCATAGGCCCAGTGGCGTAGCGAAAAATTTTAAAAGAAGTGGGCCATAATTTCCACATTTATTTCCAGCGTATTTTTCTTTCGGCAGAACTGATTTGAAGCTGATTGAGAAACAAAAAAAGCTCTAGGGGGGTCCAGGGGCATGCTCCCCTGGAAAATTTTTGAAAATTTACATGCTGTAATAGCTATTTTAGTGCTTTTTGTATAACTTTCACGCAAATTTTGTTTCAATTTTTTGACCCTAATTCTGAGTGCTTCGCCCAAATATGATGCATTTTATCCGCACACTTTCGATTACGCGTGCTTAAAGCGTAAGGCTTATCGCTATCGAAGAGGTTCAAAATATATGGAAAAATTGTATACATCAAAAATATTTTTGAAAATGGCTGGTGGGAAGATGCATACCCCTCATCCTTCCCCCTGGATCCTCCCTGGCCATAAGCTACGGAAACCATTAAAAAATTCTGGCATATTTCATAGCACATATTTCATGGCCATGGCACAATGCCCCCCCTAAATACGCTCCAGCATACAGTAGGTCTCATCAGTTATCATTATATTCGCAATTTTACTGGTATGCGAGAAAGTGCTCAACAGGTCGGTCCTGTTGAGCACTTTCTTGCAGACCAGTAAATCAACAGCCGACCTGTATTCGCAATTTTATAGAGATACATCGGAATACAATAAATATGGGACGAAAATAACTTAAGGAGGAAAAGTAAAACCGCAGTAAATCTCAAAGCTGGACGTTTCGACAACATAGATTCAGCTGTCATCATCAGCAGTGTATACAAAGCAGTACAAAACTGAATACATTTTTTTAGTAATAGGCCTACCTAATGTATGCTTAATGTACTGTAGGCTAAAATAACAAGCTCAAAATGAACACAGTCAGCCAGCTCTACTGTATTTAACTTCTATTTCTTTAAATTTTTATTGGCTGAAGCCAGCAGTGCAGCGTGGCCGAGTGGTTCGGAGCGTCGTTTTTACGACAGCCGTGATTGCAAGGTTGATGGTTCAACTCCCACCCACGTCTCGTTCTTGCGTCCTTGGATAAGATGCTTCACTACAATCATCTCTGCTTGGTGCATGGAATTTAACAAGCAGCAAATCAAAGAAGTCGGAAGCAAAGTTCAAGCGGAAACTCGGAAACAAAGGCAACTCCTAAGCGAATCTGGATTCGTCCTACGCATAGCGCCTCCGTCGCTTTCTCGTGACAGGAGGATAAAAATGAAGAAATCAAATAATCAAAAAGTAAATAACGTAATTACATTATAATAATAACATCGTGTGATAGCTCATATCCAGGTTTTACTGCGTGTATAGCACTGATATCAGCATAATTTATTGTAGGAACTACTTATGAGCATGAAACTAAACTACTACTTCTAGTCTACTGACAAAGATATTTGAAAATTCACACACGATACAGTTAAATTTTGGTGTGCGATTATCATAATGTTTATGGTGAGTGGTGACTGGTGACGGTACTTTTTATCGGCTTTTGTGTGAACCATCCAAAAACTTTACAAAAAAACTTAGCGTAATTTTTTTTCCAGGGGTAAGACCAACGTCTTTTTCTCTTGGCTTCTTATAATTTGTAACAAGCTTGCTTTGAATTAAAAAATTGCTAGCAATGCGTTTGCTGGCCGCTGAGCATACTGCAGCCCTCTTAATCAATCTCTCAGTTGATATTGCATCCAAAAAAAAACGAAAAATAATTAAAAGTACGCTTGTAAATTAAATGAAGCGAAGAAAAGAAGGCTTTGGGTTTAGTCCTTGAAAAAATTCACCCTTGGCATTTTTTAAAGCTTTTAAAACGTTAACAGTAAAATTTCCCCCGCCCAAACTCTTTCACCATATAGGCGCATAGCCTATTTTCGATTTTTAAAGATCACTTGATTTCTTCCAAATGTTTTTGCAATTAATTTTATTAATGTACTGGTAGCCTATTCTCGGTTAGCTCCTTCAGCTTTGACGTCAAAATTTGTTGCGCATTTTTACAACCAAGATAAATCCCATTGAAGCTATGGAGCAATATATCGTGCACTTCTCATTCAAATCAGAGGAGCAAGTACCGAATTGCCCCCTCTACAGACGCCTACTTGTGCGTGCATATTAAATATAAATTTGGCACTTTTAGCATTGCATCAAACTTTGTTGTGCATACTGTATTATAACTAACATAAAATATGTTAAAACTACTGTGCGGTTGCACATTTTCCACTCGAAATCCAGGGGGGGGCAAGTGCCCCCCCTGCGGGCGCCCATGCACCTAACCCTATTAGGTGAGCAGGCTGAAGACCATATTCCTCAAATAATATCTTGCTGACAGATTGAAATAGCCCTAGTGAAGTGCCATCAGTCACCTCAATTACATCAAACAAGCGATCCGCTGTTTGTTTCCGAATAATATCCAAAAATCTAACCACTCGTGCTAAAGTTTGTGTAGTGCTGACGCCTGTGCTTTTATCAAGCAAAATGCTAAACTTTTGATTTTTTAGAATGCTAACAGTTTTTATTGCTTCGTGGTACCCAATGCCATGTACAACAGTGTATGTTGCTTTGGTACGACGCAACTGAATCCCTTTGATCACTGAGTTAGGAAGCACACCAACTGACTTAATTAATTGGACCAATTCATTTTCCAAGATAGCTGGAAGCTGATGCTTTGCATGAAAACCACATATTTTTACTCAGCAGTTGCTACTTGTTGCTTGTGACCCTGCTCTGAGTCATCTCTTTGTTGAAAAAAATCTATTAGATTTAAGGAACCTTTAGATACAGCACTGCTCTTTCATGTGTTTTTGTGGCTCTATGATGCAAAAGATCGCTTTTTTTAGGCTAGTTAAATGTAACTTTGCAGTACTTACACAGTGTCTTATAGGGATCATCTGATTTAGAAATCCAATCTTTCAACTGATCATCTTCCTACCGCTACTCATTAAAAGCCTGGCTATGTAGCGATCGTGTCATGTATCCTCGTTAAACTTTAAATTTTCACATAAGGTATTCGAATCAAACCATAACTACTTTCACATCCGTTATTAGCACATTTAGCATAGTTTTGATGTAGGTTAAATGCCGATATCAATTCTCTTCATACATTTCATACTTCCGTTAAAATGATATTTTGTCTAATAAATGCTTCTGCCATTCAGATGAGAATGCTTCATCTTGATAGACGGTTGCAATAGAATCAGGTGCGTTGTGACAGAAAATTATGATTCTCTATGTTATTAAAAAGCTTTCTGAATTTAAGTAAAAGAAGCAAATTAATTATCGTAATTCCACTGCAGATAAGTCGAAGTTTTAATTTCTATACTTTATTATTTGAAAGAAAATAGGCTATATCTCAATAGCCGACTACAATGTAGACGTGTAACTGTTTATTTATTATACTCGTATTTGTACAAAAATTATAATCTACTGTATTTTTCTTTTATATTTAGTTATTTAAGGAAACACACGCGATGGTGAAGGGTTCACACCTATGCACCCTTATACGCATAGGTGGGCACAAATCGCTAATCCGCTATTCCGCTAATTAGCGAAACTAATTTTTTCACTTGCGGATTAGCTGTTCAGCTAACTTCAAAAAAGTGAGCGGACTGTATATTTTGTTGATTTTTAGTTAAAACTGTACAGTTTCATAATAATTAGTTGCCGGCACGGCACAATTGGTACGGCACAATTCGCGAATTACAAGCTATGCACTAACCGTCAAAAAACGGTACTAAATAAGCTATGTAGTTAGTGAGAAGTGACACAAAAATCAGAAGAAATGCAATCGTTTCCCTCTCCCATAGGAATGGGCCGCAACGCATAAAGCGAAAGCTTTTTTTATTGGAGACCACTTTTTGCGCAGAATGCGACAAAAAGATTGTTTAAGAATTTTGAATGAATGGAAAGCCTAGAACCAGAAGTGGCAGACGCTGGAGTTTTCAACGGAAGGAGTTCTTCATAAATCTTGACGTCAAACTTTTTTGTGAAGTCACTAAAATAGAAACAGAATTTTTAACATCGAAGTGTGTAAAGAAGGGGTAGCCTACCCAACTTTTTTTTTCAAAAGCCCAGATTTGATAATGTAAAAGTGCTCGAGGAGTCGAGGGCCAGTAACATTTAATGGCACGCTTCGGTACTTTTTTTGAACTTCGGATCACACGTGGGATGAATCGTTCTAACTTTTTCATGGCGCTTAGTTTTCGTGTCTGCGATTACCAAAAAGCACTCAAAGCTGGAAGTGAGATTTATGTGATCATAATAATTGGCAATGCTTTGTGCGACTACGGACGAGGATAATACGAAAACTCATCGCGAGACTGGAGACCCTGGGTGTAGAGCAGTAATTCTCAAACATTTTTGTTCTACCGCTTCCCTATGGAAGTTGGAGACTTTCATCACCCCCTTATCAGGAAATAAGTTTTAAGAGGGGCGTACGCCGTACGTAGACGTTTTTAAAAATGGGGTTGCGTAAGTGCGAAGAGACGTTTTGCTTAGTGAGTTAAATTAGTACCGGTATCGCATGAATTAAGACATAGCAAGCAATTAAGTTTGTTGGAGCAAAAATGCATACGCGCGTTAAGAGCATTTTTTTTTCTACGATAATTCCTGTACATGAATGAATTTAAAACTTGGCAAAGTGGCCGCATGCGGACGTGAAGACTCTTTTTTGCTCTTCACCGATTTGCAATGGCAAAATTAAGAAAGAAATCTAGACATTGCTTTTACCCCCCCCCCCGCCCAAACTTTAGAAATGCTTCCCCCATCGCTGGTTAGGAATTAGGAATAAATCTCATAACGGAACTCACAGATAGCGAACAGCCTACAAAGTATGACGTGAAGAGCTGCTGCAATAGACGGTCATAATCAGCAACGATTAGTTTGAAACATTATCAGCACTCTTCGAATTGACACGAGTAAATGTAATACCATTATCGAAAACGTAGAAGGCTATTAACGCAGGCCTCAGACCAGTAATGTTTAGGATAAAGGCCTTTAAAAAGCGAAATTAATTGATTTCCGCTTGCTAATAATAAGGTCTACAACAATGGTTCTCAAATTGGGGTCCGCGGTTCTCTTGGGGTCTGCGAAGCAGTTTCAGGAGAACCGCAAAGAGGTCGCGTATTTCTGATAAATCACCCCACTAAATTGTGCTTGATTCGACATCTGCGAACGTGATGACCTTTTTTTTTGCTCTTCTTGATTTTGCGTGTAAATTCATGTGTAGAAATAAAGGACCATGAGTGATTATAGAAAAATATCTTTGGGGACCACAAAGTCAAGATTTTAAAATGGTTTGAGAACCACTGGTCTACATGATCGAATACCATCGAATGTAGGCCTACAAGAAAAACTACAGAATTATTTTATATTTTTGTATCTTTTAAGGAGATTCACTAAACAAACAAGCTGTATTGCAGAGAGTTGTAAGTCGTTGGAATGTCTAGAAAAAGCATATTTACGAGTCCAAGTCGAAAAAAAACAATTTTGAAATCTGCAACAACGACGTCCTAAAACTTTTAAATTTTTTATCCTTGTGCTCATATAGTTAAGCGTAGGTTTTAAGTTGCATTGAAATACATAAAATCAACCAAATTTGTTGTCCTTCTTCTCATTTAGTTACGCGTAGGTTTTAAGTTGCATTGCTATACGTAAAAATCAACCAATTAAAAATCCGTAAACCTACTGAAATAAAGACAAGTGAACATTCCAGAATCATATCGAACAAAAAAAAACATTTTGGAGGGCGCATCCACTTCACTAGAGCTACCCATTATGCAACCTCATCAGCGGACGATCGCTAAACGCAAAAAAGAACAGACGAAATTATTGAAAAACTTTTACTTTGAATTGCCTTTCAAAACCAAAAGCATTTGGAAATGGTCGTCTAAAAGACAACTCCTCCTCGGCTTTAAAATATATTTTCCTGTTGGAAAAAAATCTTTCTAGTGCTGCGCCTGACGGGATGGAGCAGGCCCATTGTATAGTGCTGCGCTTGACGGGATGGAGCAGGCCTATTGTATAGTGCTGCGCTTAACGGGATGGAGCAGGCCTATTGTATAATGCTGCGCTTGACGGGATGGAGCAGGCTTATTGTATAGTGCTGCGCTTGACGGGATGGAGCAGCTAGGCCTATTGTATAGTGCTGCGCTTGACGGGATGGAATAGGCCTATAGTATTTAACGATTGCTGCGGAAAGTGTAGTTGTGCAGACTTCACCTTTTTATGATTTTTTTGTTACAAAAGATTTTGCAAAAGTACGTAGTACCGTCTAAAAATTGGGAGATAAAAGTGCCGGCACTGCGGTGCTGCCCACCTATGCCTATAAGTTTACTCCCATCTCTATCAAAACTTCTTGAAAAAGTTGTTTACTGTAGACTGCATTCGTTTATTAATATGAACAACACACTTCAGTAAGCGACATGGCCTAGCGGTACCGCGCGCAGGTGACAGATCCTACGTGACGGGTTCGATTCACGGCTGGAGCCGATCGCATTTGACATATTTAACGGGTGGCTGCTGACTCGAAGAGTGCAAGCTCACTTCGCAGTCTCCCTCAATTACTGTTGAATTTTCAGATCAATATAATTTAAAAAATTTGAAAATAACAACAATCTTTCTCTCTTTCTCATCAACAGTTTGGATTCAGATGTAAGCATTCGACTAACCAGGCGACAATCTTGCTTATCAGTAATATAGTACAGTAGAAGCTTTTGAAAAAAAAAAAGTTGGTACTTGGAATTTGTCTTGATGTATTCCATGCGTTTGAGACTATTGACCATTCACTTTTGCTGCATAAACTTAATAACTAGGGTGTAAGAGCAGTATCGTTAAATTGGTTTAAAAGTTACCCCTCTAACCGTACTCAAGTTGTGGAATACGGTGGGTTTACTTCCTCCAATCAAATGAATATTGTACATTCTGTTCCACAGGGCTCCATTCGTGGTCTTTTACTCTTCATTATTTACGCGAACGACTTTAATAATTGCTTGCAGTTCGGCTTTAATAAGTTTATATCTTTTGCGGATGACACAAATGTTTTATTGTAGACAATCAATTACAAGCACTTTATGAAAAAGGAAATAACGAACTTGAAAACATTGACAACTGGATGATTGCTTATAAATTATCTATAAATACCAATATAACAAATTATGTTCGGTTCCAAACGCCAAAATCAACCCAAAACGCAAGTAATCTTTATTTAAAATTAAATAACACCATCGAAAAGGTTTTCTCAACTCGATTTTTAGGGGTGATAATAAATAAAGAGTTGTCGAGGACGAGTCACATCGATATGATGAAGCAAAAAATGAGGGCTGCTCTCGGCGCTGTTATGCGTGGTTATTCGGTCTTATCTAACTGCTAAAGCCATGCTTAATCTTTATCACTCTTTATTACTAAGGCATGTCCGTTACAATATACAATTGGTGTTGCGGCAATAAATCGAAAATTCAACCACTACAGCGCATGTGCAATAAATTTATCCTATATTTTAGTCTTTGGTTTAAAGAGACGTGATAGTGTAAAAACTGTCGTGAAAGAAAACGGGCTTTCGACCAAAGCAATATTATTGTATGAAGGTAAACTGGCGATTTTCATGTATAAAACTGTTAGAAAAAATCATCCAACATTAATATTGCAGAACCCGTTTCACTCAAAACCAAGCCGCATTTTAACGAGAAGGAGTAGCCAGTTTATCTCCCCAGCATATCGATTTACTGTTTGCCAACAGTCTATTAAATATTCTGGACCTAAAATATGGAGTAATTTACGAGACGCGATTAAGGAGAGCAAGAGTATAAAGTCGTTCTCGAATAGAGTTAAAACTTAAATGTTCTAAACGCAAGAGACCGTTAACGCGGATAATGACTCAATTCGTTATTACCACACCTTCCCAAATTACTGTTATTTTGATTTGTTTTGATGTTGCTGCTGCTCTTTATTTATTTTTATTTAGTTGCATACTTATCCTCCTATCACGAGAAAGCGATCAATGCGCTATACGAGCTCGCTTAGGAGTTGCCGGCCATCTGTCTACCACACCAAGATGGGGGAATCCTGCTAAGTGCTTTTCCCAATGGCACAACAAGTAAACTTGCCGGCTTGTTCTCCACACTGTCCCTTTAATGCCGAGCGTCAAGCAGGGAAGCTGTGAATACCAATTTTAAAGTCATTGATTTGACCCGACTCGGAATCAAACCCGAGTCTACAGCTCAAGAGACAGACGCTCCATACCACTCGGCCATCTGAGCTGTTTCGGCCTTCTACTTATGTTGCAGAATGCTAAAATGATAAAAGACAGGAATCGAAAATTTTTTCAAAAAGCACCGATGAATGCTGAATTCTCCACTCACCAGCTGAAAAGAATTTGCTTGCGTCTACGATCTTAAATTAGAGGGGGGCTTAAATTTAGTTCTAAGTGAGTCCCCTTCAAAAGTATGCTACAAGCTATAACTAACACTTCTAAAACAGTCTAAAGTGTTTGCAACTTAAAAACCCTTGTTCAAATCCACACTGAAATTCCTGGGTCAACTCTAAAGTGATTCATTTTTTAATATTTGAAGGTGCTATTCAAAAATCATTTGAGCATTATTGATGGATTATGACGTCATATTGGTGCTGTGTACACGCTTAAGAAGGCCACATATAACTTACAATTAAGTTAGTACAGTACAAATGATGACAATTTTATTATAAACATTAAACAGGCTGTAGTGAAGTAAGCACTAGTGGACCACAGGATTCCAGGTTATGTTACTCGTTCTAAGACCACAAGACTTTTGGGAAGCATACAATGAGAAGAGTACAATAAACTTCTCATGCACATTGTTGACAGCATGGCACTGAGGTTGCACTGGTTAGGAGCGTCGTTGATGCTACAACCATGATTGCAAAGTTGATGGTTAACTCCAACACAAGTCTCATTGTTGCGTCCTTGGATAAGATATTTCCTGATTATTTCTGCTTGGTGGAATCTAACAAGCAGCAAACTAAAGAAATCAGAAGCAAAAGTCAACTAGAAAACAAAGGCAACTCTCAAGCGAGTCTGGATTCTTCTTACGTGTAGTGCCTCCATCGCTTTCACTTGACAGGAGGATAAGAAATCATCATTATTCATCAGCATCACTTACCAACAATACACGGACTTGTGTAGTAAGATATTTTGCTGGTTTGGGGTTCTTTCCATTTTTTGTGGTGTTGGGGCCGTCCATCTCATTTATCTTTATCTGAACATTAGTTACTTTGACCAAAGACTATATACGTAATGACTGGAAACTCTTGTTTGATTTATTACGTCACAGCATCATTTGTGTACACAAGGTCGTTCACTCCGTTCCGCTCTGATGCATATGAAGAAAAACCGAGAAGCCAAGACCTTTTGCATGCATTTTTCGCGCCAAATTCATTATTTTTGGACAAAATTGGCCATAAAACTTTAAAAAATCACAAAAAAAGGAGTTAAGTGTACGTTACAGGTGCAAGAGAAAATTACGAACTTGAACCAGGCACTTTTAATCAGACGAAGACAAATTTAATGGCATTTATCCTGTTGACTTAGCCTAAGAAATGGGAAAGCTTGAAACCTACAGTTCAGAGTTTTGAAGAGGCTAGAATGTGGTTAAGTTAAAGGTGTAGCAGTCTCGAGAATAAGAACGAAAATCAGAATTTCATATTTAAAAATAAACTACACGGTATTTTGCAACATTTTAAGTTGATTTTCACTGCTAAAGCTGATTAAACTAGTCTAGTTGTTTTCCTTAAGTTCAAGAGATTGATTAGCCAAGTCAGTGCCTACCGTATGGTTAATAATGCACCTCCGTACCGGTAAACGGTTTGCCAGGTAAAATTGTGTGAATTGAAAGTTTTTGCAGAAGTTAAATTATTTGCATAAACTTTATGAAGGCCTGATGGAAGCTTACCTTCTTCTGTGCCTATTCCTGGTAGCCTACTCTTTTTGGCTGTTCGCTAGCTCATTAATTGTGAAAATCACTTAGACTTAGATGAGAAATTTGCAAGGGACAAATTAATGTTTCGACTATAACCAAAGTCTCGTCAGCTTTGCTACGCACAGCCAATCCAGGCTAAACTCATTCCAGACTGTAAAGACTCTGTTTATGCATTGCTTTACCAGTACATCTCGACTTCATCTCTTTTCTAGGTTGTGCCCTATTTTTGGCAGGCGACTGGCCCCAAACAACGATACCCAATGAAAGAACCTATAACCACTAACCCACAACCAAGTTACCGTTAGCCTAACTAGCCCACATCACTAGAAGCCCCCATGGTAACCCACTCATTTGCAGCTGCAGACGCGTTTCGACCTTATTATGGTCTCATCAGTGCAGCATAGCAACCTCCCACCTTCCTAAAAAAAAAAAAAAAAAAATTCTAACCTTCCTAAGAACTACACACTCCAAATCTAAGCCTCTCCTCGTTCTGCTCAAGGTAGAACATTTGAAATAAAACCTTCAAGAAAATAATACAGGCTGGATTATGATGTCACAGATTCACTGTAAACAATCGATAAGAATAGAAAAGTCCGGTTGGTTTAAACATTATTTTCCCGGTAATCTGAGAAGGAATATTTTGTTTAAGGTTTGTAACTATACCAGTTACCAAAACCTACAAAAAACCTCTCTGCCCAACCCGTTCGCCCGTGAAAAAGCGGGGGACAAGGCAGGCACTGTGTCTGCGCATGCAGCCCAGAAAACACAGTGAACGTCAGCGCTTATCGGTGGTTTAAACATCAATATCCCGGTACGTTTGTCGAACTGCATGTACAGTTACAGGATCCAGCAAGATGATACAAAGAAGGATATGTAAGTCAAATAGAATTCATC
>OZ023248.1:22329516-22465337 GCA_964006365.1 Trididemnum miniatum | reverse complement strand
GTTCCTTCAAAAAGTTTAAAGTGGAAACAGCAGGTTTCATAGAGATGACGGAAAAATTTCTTAAATACACCAGATGCCAACGTTCGCTTACGTTGGCATCTGGTGTATTTAAGAAATTTTTCCGTCATCTCTATGAAACCTGCTGTTTCCACTTTAAACTTTTTGAAGGAACAACGAATGCGGTTCGCTGGTAACGGTGAGCTGCATTACTTGTTATTCTCTCAATCTTATACTTTTTCTCAAATCCCTTCACTTCGGTGCCATTTTTGCACCATTTTCCAGCTATATTCACCTGATGAGCTCAAAATGAGAGCGAAACCGGTCGTGGATTGCTACTGCATCCCCTACATTGCTATTTTTTGCGATGCTTTCTTGTCAGCTACCCTCTCCTAATCTTTTAGTCTTATATCCCGTTACTTCGAAATTGCGTTGCTTCATGCACTGACTGTAACTCTAATTGTGCATCGTGGGAAGGCAAGATATTCTCGCTTCGAGGATTTAAGTGACGTATCATTATCACGGAATCGATGCAGAAGAGTCTATCTTGATCAAAAGCCTACCAAACTTGGGAACCTGGGCGCTCCCTAATTTCTTTTTCTTGTTCAGCATAAATCTTTCTGAGGGATTTTGAACAATTAGATTGAGTGTTTGGGTTTACTCTTCCATCAAAAAAGGTCCTTTCCATTTGTCCCCATAATCCCCTTGCTGATATGTCTAGTCGAGCTCCTTGTTCATTACAGCCATCCATTTTTTCTCCCTCTAATTGAATAAGTGTTAGTTCTATTTGCACATCTTTACAAACTTTTTGAAGAAGTTTAGGTTCAGTGTTTCGAAGAACATTGTGTCGCATAACCACAAAGCCTCCTTTCTTACATATAAGACAATGATATATATCATTTGGTTGTCCAGATGCACAAACAGAGGGAACATTGCCAAGTTACCATCCGTAGCGCAAACACATTGCATCAACAAATTCTTGCTTATTAAGAATAAATCCATGCTCTTTGCTGGGGGTAGTTTGCAACCACGTTGAGGAACCTTTTTCATTTGCAAGTTCCAGTGCCCTTTTGGTTTTGCTGGACACTTCTGCATTTTGAAGTACTTGATTTAGTGTTTTCTTGAAAAACAAAGCCTTATTCTTGGATACTATCTGCTTTGTTTGAGCAACCAAGATTTCATCCATATCTTGCATACAATCAATTTGATCTACAATTAAACTAGTTAGTTGCTCTGTTACTTCAAGTGAGGACTTATATTCTAGTTGAGAAATTTCAGTGGGATCAAGCATTCCCATTCCCCCAAGCCGAACCGGCAAAGCAAAAATTTTTCTTTCAATTGATGATATCCTTATGTGCACAAGAGATAGTATCAAACATTCTCGTATCTTTTCCTCAAGAGGCTTGAATAGCAAAGAAATATCAGGAATAGTTCTCTTTGTGAAAAGCCATCTTTTGCTGATTCCACTCATATACCCACAATATGCAATTTGGGGCTCAATTTTGGCAATTTCAGAGATCTGTTCTATGTCATTAATCCATTCATCAACCTTTTTCTTCACATACACCTTCTTAAATGATTCTGACCCAATTGCTCCTCCTAAATACCTGCTGCCTTCTAATGTAATTCTCAAGCTACCAAAGAGATTTCTTGCTTCCTCAAATTTAGTCACTGCTTTTACCACAAAACTGACTTTTCGGGTTTTGGAAAATATCCATATCCTGGTCCAATTTTCTGAAGTTCTTTTCACCATGCTAAAACAGCTGTAAGTTTCCAGACGCACAAGTGTCATCTGCAAACCATACTTGTTTTGCTGTTTCTCCATCAGGGTATAAATCTGGATTTTGGAGTCTGTTTATCAGTGGTTTTGTGCTGTATGCATACATGCTCATGGCAGTGTTGTCTCCTTGTGTACAACCTTCATTGGACAAAATAAATTGATTTTTACCCTGGAGATACGATCTTGAAGGTTTCCTATAAGTATTTACTAGATAATATTGAAATTCTGGACATACATGTTTCATATTTAGAAGGGACGCTTCACGATTAAGGCTGTTAAACGCATTGTCAGCATCTACAAAAAGAATAGCTTCACATTTTTCACTTTCATATGGATGATTCATCGCATGTGTCGATGCTTCAGCTCCACCCATTTGCCCTGCACAAGTTTGAAGTGATTCAGCAGCATATGTATGTTCTGGCTTAAGTAGCATCATCAGACATTTTCCAATTATTCTGCGAAGTATTTTTCCAACTCCTATAGGTCTTATTTTCAGCTGTTCTGATTGTGGCTCCTTATCTAATGGTATTAATCTGCAAGCCAATAATTCTTGTAATGGTGTTGGATCAACAAAACGTTTGCTTAAAGTTCTTGCCAGCAGAGCAATTTGGTAGCTGAGTTGTTCACACTGTGGGCTCAATTTTTTGGAACACAACATTTGTTTCCAAATATCTGCATCAACCTTTGAAGGCCCTCCAGATTCAAGTGTATTTCTAGCAGCTTTTTGTACCACTTCTAAATCGATTCCTTCATATATTATGTCCTCCACAAGACTGCCAGCACTTGCTGTTACATTATCACTTGATATTAAAATATCTGAATGAGCTACCTGAGGATTGAGGTGCTTTTTACTTAGACCATTCATAACTTCTTGATTTATTTCCAAAGATCCTCCTTGTTGACGATTTATGAGTTTACATGCAGCTTTGATGCTACCTTGAAGAATTGAATTAGTAAAAGTCTTGGTTATGCTTCTTTGTTTTGTTTTTCTGCTGCTTACAATTCTTCTCTAAATACCTTTTCTTCATTAATAAGATCTTCAAACTCACCATTTTTCCACAAGCACAATCGCCTTTTAACATGAGAAATAAGTTCCTTTCGTTTAGAATTTTTAGAAGGTTTTTGAAGTATTAGTGGAACAAAAACTATTAGAGCTTTTAAAGCAACACTTTCTAGCTCTGTTTCATTGTATAATGGCTTAGAAGTCTAGTTGCTTCTTCCACTATCTTCTGGCCACACTCACCATAAGGAACTTTGAACAGATTTTTTGCCCATTTAGTTATTTCATCATAAGGTGCACTTAATTTTTCTGAAATATTACTTATGCCTTCAATGTTACCCCATTTTGCCTTGGAACAATTTTTGATTTTTTTCGTAGTAGGTACGAATATGGGGTAAGGATTATTATATTTCTCGTTAGAATCAACTATAGTCAGTTGGTCAGCAACAAACGTTCCTTGCATATCATTACCTTGTTTTTGCTGCCTTAGCACCCTGCAGTCTTTGCAGACCCAAGATTCCTCACTACCTGATAACCTTTAAAATTTAGACCTACTTAAACCGGCGCTTGGCATAGACCATCACATCCAATAGTATAGTTATTGCCTGATATTTCTTTACATTTTGGACATTTATCCACCAAACTTGAACGAATGTCTTCATTCATTTATATCATTTATGCAATACTTTTAAACAGTAAAATAGGGCAGATAGACTAGTCTAATTTTAGTCAAATTACTTTTCCTGAAACTTATTCAAATAGAATGTATAATTTATTCAAATAGGTATACAAAATCTGATGTTATTTGCACTTTTTTCAGTGGCAACACTGAACCTAGACTATTTTTGCTGAAAATAAATTAGTAGTTGAAACAATTAAATAAAATAGAGTGAGTTCAATCTAAGTAACAATTAAAAAAAAATCAAAGCAAAACCCCTCTCCAACTGTGTCAGTAGCTTGACTTATTGTACAGGTACGTTTGTTCACCTTACCGGTATATGTGCCAGCCTAACGCAATCACATATTTTTATACCTGAAGGGTGATTTATAAATCTTTTTGAACAAGTCGATAACCTACAGCTACTTGGTAGCTTTTAAAAATTGGAACAACTTTATTCCAAAGCTGCGAGTATAGTTTGGAGTCCGTAAAAATTGTTCCTGCACCAGCAAGCCAGGACTAATGAAGTAGCAGAAAACACTAGCCCATAAGTTAAAACTGATTTCATAATTAACCAGATACCGTAGTCTTACAAGGATAAATTATTATAGCTGAAAATGTTATCACTCTTAGTCTTAGTAATTAATAGAAACCACACAAGGCGTCGATCCACCAGGATAGGCTTCAAAACTAATCCATGTATTGTTAGACTAGCTATTTTAACCCACAAGGGCCATCCACTGATCCAAAACTCTAACAATTAAACGTAAAACATATCCTTTTATATATGTCTGTTGGCATTGAAATTTAGAAATGCAGGATGATACTTACATCTGCACTACCTTCAACTGACTTAAATCCTGTTTTTAGAGATTTAGGAACAGAAACTATGCCAGCAGACTACCAATCTTCTATCTTTTTCCATTATACCGCGCACAAAATTAGTGCTTTTCTTCATATGCATCAGAGCGTGACCGAGTGAACGAGTTTTTCATGGTATCCGACGATGAGTTGCCAGTCATTGAGTACACCGTATCATTGTCTTTGCAGTGACCAAAGTCAAATGCCTCGCTCAAAAGAGCTTCAGCTTTGCTTGCAATCAGGAAATACAAAAAGCTATGAAAATTACGAGCAAATTTGCTACCAAGTTGTCAATACAATAAGCAAACAAGACAAAATTGTTCTCAACTCAGTTAAAGCTGCGCGTGTTTGCAGCATTCATCGGTTACACACGTGTGCGTTGGCATGGAAAGCCAAATAGTTGGAACATGGTTTGATTCTAACAAAATGCCAATTGTCGTTTTACAAATAACAACTTAAACGATGCTGCAGATGGTTTTCCGGAATTTGAACAAATCACATTAAGGTCAAAGGTGCGTTTATTGATACGCGGCACGCGATGACGCGACTGAAATTATAATGTAAGTAAATGTAGAAGGATTTCGCAGGTTTTCGCGTGATCGGTGAACAGCAAAATAAAACAAAGTGCGAAAAATTTTTGCCGCGTATCGGTAAACGCGCCTTTATACTATTGAACTGTAAATTGCGTTCTGGCTTTATCATTTCTTAGAAAGTATTATTGCTTACGAACGTAGACTCAGTATGACGTTTGACAACAAATCGAAACATTTATGTACTACTACTAGCATACTCAAATATCTTTATCTGTGGGACAGAGAATGCGTATTTTGTGAAGTTGCACCGCAAGATAATGCACTGAGCTGTAAAGCTAGGGCTCTACCAGTGTGAGTTTGAAATTCTTACCGCAAAAATTGGAGATGATTTCAAATTCTCACTGGTGGAGACAACTTGCATTAATTTTTTCAGTGAGAATTTTCGAAGTTATTACCATGCGTAAGAAAATTAATGTCGTGCGTCAGAAATTAACACTGGAAATTCTTACTGGCCAAAAATTCTCACTGAGTGTTAATTTTGGTGGAGCCAATAGTGTTAATTTAAAATTTGCCATTAATTTGATTTTTGGCATTAATTTTGGTGATTTTTTCAGTGAGAATTTATCAAAATTTTTTGATATTTTCTACTGAAATTCTCACAGATATTCTTACCAAGAAGTGTTCACAAAGACCTACAGTGATATCACAAAGAAGTAATTGTGCATTCACAAGAAAAAAAAAGGTAATCCACTCTTTGATTAAACCGCCCACCTTGTGTGCAACCAATGACGTACACGAGGAGCGTCTACGCTTGCATCGCTCAGATTCTCCCCAGAAAAATCGTTCCCTGATGTGGAAAAGCTCGTTTAGGCACGTCGCGCCAGACAATTTCTGCACAAGCTTTTGTGTGCAACCCTTCAACTAGAGCATACCATAATCGTAGCGGGCTATGCATTTCACAAAATCGCAGTTCTAATAGCCTACCGCACAATGAGATCATCGTCATACTTTTTATGCAAGCCTTGAACTAATTTCTCTATTTTATGTTATTACGCAGCCTTTTTACGGTAAAGCGAAGAATGCACTTTACACAATGAGCCTCCTCTTGCTTGAGAGTTGCAGTTGTTTCAAAGTTTTTTCGTTAAATATATCTCATTGCATCTTTTATTGCGAGTTGAGAATATTCAGAGCAGATTCAAGCATTGTAAAGTAGCTTATCGAGGTTTTAACAACGACGCTTGATGAGAATTGAACCAAACACCTTGCAATGGGGGCTGTTGTAAAAAATAATTCTTTTAACTACAACGCCACGTTCCCGGTTGGTCATTCGAATGGTGGAGCGGTTTCTGATGCCCGACAATGCAATTGCGGTACAATCCCGCTGTCAAAGTACTGAAAATCATGTAAAAGCAAAAAAAAAAAAAAAATTTATGCCCTTTCTATTGTAAATGGGAGGTTCTATTAAGAAAGACATTCCATAACAAGATGAAGAATAATTTTGACTGCGAAGGAAAATTAAAGCCACAATAATTCTCATAACCGGACGTTTCGACAACGTAGATTCAGCTGTCATCATCAGCAATGTATGTTAGTACAAAAGTGCAAGTATAGGCCTATATACTGCTGATGATGACTGCTGTATGTATGTTTTTACCTGTTGTTAGTTACAATTTTACAGTTTTTTTATCCGATCAGATGGCCGAGTGAATAAAGCGTCTACTTCTGGATCGGTTGACTCGGGGTTCGATTCCGAGTCGGGTCAAACCAATGACATTAAAATTGGTATTCACAGCTTCCTGCTTGACGTTCAGCACTAAAGGGACATCGTAGAGCAAGCCCACAAGTTCGCTCGTTGTGTCGTTGGGAAAAGCACTTAACAGGATTCCTCCATCTAAGTGTGGTAGACGGATGGCCGGCAACTCCTAAGCAAGCTCGTATAGCGCTTCGTCGCTGTCTTGTGATAGGAGGATAAATATACAAATCAATAAATAAAAAAAAATTTTTGTACAACTTAGCATGCACTGCTGATGATGACAGCTGAATATATGTTGTCAAAAAGTCAAGTTACGAGAATTACTAGACATAATTTTTCCTACATAAGTTATTTTCGTCCCATGTTTACTGTATTACGAGTTTCGACAACGTTTTTGACGATGAATTTTTACGGAAGCCCATTAGTGCAAAACACAAAAATAACTTAAAACCCGATCGACAAAACTTTTTCGCGATCGACAAATCTTTTTCGCAATTGACAAATCTTTTTCGCAATGTACGAAACTTTTTCACGATCGACAAAACTTTTTCGCAGTCGATAAATCTTTTTCGCAATCGACAAATCTTTTTCGCGATGCACAAATCTTTTTCGCAATGCACAAATTTTTTTGGCAATCGACAAAACTTTTTCGCAGTCGACAAATCTTTTTCGCGATGCACAAATATATTTGGCAATCGACAAAACTTTAAACCCATCGACAAATCTTTTTCGCAATGCACAAATCTTTTTGGCAATCGACAAATCTTTTTCGCAGTCGACAAATCTTTTTCGTGATGCACAAATCTTTTTGGCAATCGACAAAACTTTTTCGCAGTCGACAAATCTTTTTCGCGATGCACAAATATATTTGGCAATCGACAAAACTTTAAACCCATCGACAAATCTTTTTCGCAATGCACAAATCTTTTTGGCAATCGACAAATCTTTTTCGCAGTCGACAAATCTTTTTCGTGATGCACAAATCTTTTTGGCAATCGACAAAACTTTTTCGCAGTCGACAAATCTTTTTCGCGTTGCACAAATCTTTTTCGCGATCGACAAAACTTTTTCGCAATCGACAAAACCTCAAACCGATCGATAAATCTTTTTCACGATCGACAAATCTTTTTCGCAGTCGACATATCTTTTTCGCGATGCACAAATCTTTTTCACGATCGACAAATCTTTTTCTCGATGCGCAAATCTTTTTGGCAATCGACAAATCTTTTTCACGATGCTCAGGTCTTTTTGGCGATTGACAAAACTTTAAACCGATCGGCAAAACTTTTAACTAATTGACTGAACTCGATGTCAGTGCACAAAACTTTTACTGTAAGTGATGCGCAAAACTCAATGTAGATATCAACAAGAAAAAATCTCACAACTTTGGCTTTTTGTTAGGCTACAGCTATTGGGAACTAATGTGAATTTCGCCTGTTTAGCTCGACACCTCTGAACGCTCGCACAGTGCAGCACACGTATAATCTGTTGTGCGAGCGATCGAGAATACGAAATAGTTCCGCAGGCCTACCTTATAATTTTAGCTAGGCAAACAGCTGCAGTTAGGTTACACCATTTACACTATATTTTCCTACTTTCATGGCTTTGAAAGCTGACAGGATTTCGCAATGGGGGGGCTGTGTCGGAGGTCTGGGGTCGAAGCCCCAAGCTGCCGGAGGCAAGGGGGTCTGGGGCCCCAGCCGCTGAAAATTTTTGTATTTTCTACGTAAAAAAGTAAATTTTAGTGCGTTTAACTGTATAATCTGCGGTAACATTATCTTATTGCAGGCGTGGGCAACATGCGGCCCGCGGGCCGGATCCGGTCCGCGCGACCATTTTATGCGGCCCGCTGACACTTACAGAAATATGATCTCATATCGCGAATCAAGCCGAAGACCTTTTATTTTTTATAAGACATCCTCTGAGGACAAGTAGACCTTTTTTGTTCTTCACCACAGGAGCGTATTTAGGGATTTAGGGGGAGACATTGTGCCATGCCCCCCCCCCCTTTTGACTCTGCCTTTTAGTAAAAAAGAACAAAATTAATGGTGCCAAGTGACTGAAATATGCCAGACTCTTTTGATAGTTTTTGTAGCTTATGGCCAGGGGCGGATCCAGGGGTCGAGGATGAGGAGTATGCATCCTCCCATCAGTCATTTTCAAACATGTTTTTGATGTATACATCTTTTCCTTAGTTTCGAATATTCTTCGATAGCAATTACGCCTTAGGCAGGCATAATCGAAAATGTGCCAACAAAATGCATCAAATTCGGCGAAGCACTCAGAATTAGGGTCAAACAATTTAAACAAAATTTGCGAGAAAATTATTTAAAAGCACTAAAATAGCCATTACAGCATGTAAATTTTCAAATTTTTCAGGGGGAGCATGCCCTCAGCTCCCCTGGAGCTTTTCTTGTTTCTCAATCAGCTTTAAAGTAGTTCTGCTGAATAAAAAGACGATCATAAAAATGTGGAAATTATGGCCCCCCTTTTGAAGTTTTTCCCCACGCCACTGCTTCACCTATATTTTCGGTGGAAACACAGGACATCTGAGGAGTGTGTAGACCTTTTTTTTTCTCTTCCAATCACAGCGACCGTGATAATAGTAGTTGTTGAAAATATTGAACTCGATCCATCTAATAATCCGGCCCGGGAAGGACTTCGTCTTCCCACATATGGCCCGCTGACTACAAAAGTTGCCCGACCCTGTCTGATTATATTATGTATTATACCAGGGATAGCGAACCTTTTTAAGTGGTAGGTCAAATTTAAGGTCGAAGACTGAAAAAAGAAAAAATGTGGGTCACGGATGTAATAATATTAACGAGGGGCTTGAACGCAAGTTTTGCCGAAATCTGTGCAAAGAGCAAAAAAAAGATCTTCACCTCAGAAACACCCACCTTCCCGTCTTCAATGCCCAACTATGGAAAAATAGGCTTTTTTTTACTACGTTATTTTCGTTACCGTTTTTTCGTAAAATTTTCCACATTACAAGCGGGTCACTTAGTAACCCGCTGTCAGTGATTCGCCATCCCTGTATTATACAAACACAAAATACTCTGACATCGTATGATTTATACACGATATTGAACATTCAGCTGATACAGTATGTTATGCTGCAGAGCAGACTATAGTTGCAGTATTGGATGCATCTTTATTGATTCGCAGCTCCAACTTTACAAACTAATATTCTAACTTTAGAATGGTTTGCGGTCCTCTGTTAAGAGCTCTTCTACCCACTGATCGGAAAACGCTGCTCTATTGCGAAAAACGGAAAGTAACCTCATCCTCACCAATTTAATGTAACAATGGTTGCTGCTTTAAATAATGTTCTTAGCTCACATGTAAAAGATATGCAGTAATTGTAGGCTTATAAATACTGATAGCCAAAATGTAATGTGACAAAAGATTAGAGAAATAATGCTTTTTAAAATTACAGAAGCATACCAGTGGGTGTGGGAGAGCTGAAGCTTCCCCTCCTTTAGCTACGCTACTGACGATGACGATGGTGCAGCAGTTTGTAAGCACCATCCAAGTTTGCAGCAGATAGTTTGGCATACCAATATAATGGGTGGGGAGAATTAAACCTGAGGACAACTCATCTTTTTCCTTCCACGATCACTACATAGGCCTATCTGTTTGAATGATCACGTTAAAATTATGATTAAACTATTCACCTGATGGCCCATTAGCTTACGCCCTCCAAAGTTGGGTATGGGACAGGGTAATAAGTTAACTAAGCACAGGGCTGTGAGTAACGTGTTACATGTACTCGTTACAGTTGCTGTAATTTTAGATGGTAATTAATTACATTTTTCCAAAGTATTGGCAATTCCGCATTAATTACAATTTGTGAGGAACGAGTACGATTTTGGTGTAATTGAAATCACAAATTCCTTCTTTTTTTTTTTGAAACTTTGTTTTTTGATCAGCTTCAACAAAGCACAAATTTTAATTTTCACAGCGACAAGATCTTATCATGCACGCGCTTGTTTTACGGCTTCTGTTGGCATTGTCAATACTGACGTCAATCAAAATTTTCACACCATTCAAAAATTGCAAAATTCTTGTCTGAAAGGGCAACTTTATGTCTAAGTCGATACTCCCTGTGGTGAACTACCGCAAAAGATAAACATCGCTTCTTCAAATACTATGTTTATTGTCACTATCTATTTTTAAGCGAAACACTGTACAAGTAAATTGGTCACCTCCCATAGCAAAGGAATTTGTAATTAGCAATGTAAAATTACTTTTTTCCTTCCGTAATTTTGTAATTAGAATTAGTTAGGGCCTACTTTATTGATCAAGTAATTTTACTCGGTAATTGGTTACTTTTTGGCCAAGATACTGTGATTGGAATTAATTACTTTTTTTGAGGAATTTTTACAGCCCTGACGTTAAGCATTAACGATTACAAACATCCTTGCAATTTCAGAATCGTGAATAATACAATTATAAATCGTCGTAAAAGTATAGGCCTCTCTTCTCCTGCGTTCGTACCCACCAGCCGCCACAACCACTGTACGTAAAAATACCCATGTTGCATAATTATTGTCATGCTCACGAAAAGCAGCTTTTTAAAATCTTTATCCTTCAAAACAATGGGCCTAAGATTTGTGCAAACGCGTGGTTATGCTGATTTTGTCACTCAAGGCAGGGGTAGGCAAACTACGGCCCGCGAGCTCTTGCAAAAAGATGAACCTTGTGCCCTAGTGAAATTTTGTGGAATATAGGACGTTTGCAGACGTGATGACCTTTTTTTTGCTCTTCATTTGATTTCTGGAGGAAAATAGGACTTTTCCGGTAGTGATGACCAGGGGCGGGTCCAGAGGGGGATGCATCCTCCCCACCAGCCATATTCAACAATGCTTTGGTTAAATAAAGTTTTTCATAATTTCGAACCTCTTCATAACAATACGCCTGAGTCGCCTTCAGCTCGCATAATCGAAAATGTGCGAAAAAAATGCATCATTATTTTGGTGAAACACTCAAAATAAGGGGCCAAAAATGGAAACAAAATTTCCCCGAAAATTGTTCAAAAAGCACTAAAACGGCCATCGCAATACGTAAATTTTCAAAAACTTTTCGGGGAAGCATGTCCCCGGACCCCTCTAGAGTCGTTTTTGTTACTCAGGTTGCTTTAATTTACAGTACTTTGCCGGAAAAAACTACGCTTGAAAAAGAGACAAAATTTGATGCTCCTCCCTGAAAAAATTTCTAAATACGCCCCTGACATAAAACATTACCAAAAGGCTTATTTACGCTCGTTTTCGGGTCTAAACGTCTCAACGCCTTTGTATTTAGTTAATATTCAACCTAATTCAAAATTACATCCCCCCACTAAAACTTTCTGGATTCGCTCCAGGTGACGACCTTTTTTTTGCTTTGCTTTTCCAAGCGGTGCGACCCTCGGCTTTAACATTTTTTCCAATGCGGCCCTTTGTGCTAAAAGTTTGCCCACCCCTGACTTAAGGCATACACGTAGTGGGTAATTGTTTTTGCATTGAACTCTAGTAAACCAGGCTACTTCTTTGCTGACGTATGAATGCTTTTCTCTTCACGTTGAAAATTTTTGACTAGCTGAGTTAATGTTCACCTTAAACAATCTTCAATGTTCAAGTCGTAAACCTGTGGGGCTACTCGACTCGATGACCTCACGATCCCTTCGTAGTCACTCTGTTGCTGTATTGTTATCGCGATATAGCAGCAATAAATAAATAAAGCTTGAGTCTTGTCAACACTTTCTTTGATCGCAAGCTGTTACATTGATTTTAAAAGTTTTTGGCTTAGTTTCAATTTCTTCCGGTTCCGAGCTCATTAACTTCCATTGCTAAAGTTTAAGTCTGCGAAGGAGCAGTTTACGAGATTGCAATACAAAAACAATTATGCCTTATGTAACAAAAACATCATAACCACACGTTTACACAAATCTTATTTTGAAGCACAAAGATTTGAAAAAGCTGCTCTTCATGAGCATGACAAGAGTTATGCAACTTGGGTTTTTTTACGTGCAGTGGTTGTAGCGACTGGTGAGTACAAACACAGGAGAAGAGAGGCCTATGTTTTTACGACAATTTATAATTGTATTATTCACGATTCTGAAATTGCAAGGATGGTTGTAATCGTTGATACTTAGTTAACTTATTACCCTGTCCCATACCCAACTATGAAGGGCATAAGCTAATGGGCCATGAGGGGAATAGTTTAATCATAATTTTATCGTGATCATTCTAACAGATAGGCCTAGTGATTGTGGAAGGAAAAAGATGAATTGTCCTCAGGTTTTTGACAGTGCAAAATGAACATTGACCTTGGGAAATTATGTATGTCAACTTTCAAGACCATGAAAGCAGAAAAATATGGTGCAACCTAACTGCAGCTGTTAGCCTAGCTAAAATTATAAGGTAGGCCTGCGGAACTATTTCGTATTCTCGATCGCTCGCACAACAGATTATACGTGTGCTGCACTGTGCGAGCGTTCAGAGGTGTCGAGCTAAACAGGCGAAATTCACATTAGTTCCCAATAGCTGTAGCCTGACAAAAAGCCAAAGTTGTGAGATTTTTTCTTGTTGATATCTACATTGAGTTTTGCGCATCACTTACAGTAAAAGTTTTGTGCACTGACATTGAGTTCAGTCAATTAGTTAAAAGTTTTGCCGATCGGTTTAAAGTTTTGTCAATCGCCAAAAAGACCTGAGCATCGTGAAAAAAATTTGTCCATTGCGAAAAAGATTTGCGCATCGCGAAAAAGATTTATGCATCGCTAAAAAGACTTGTCGATCGTGAAAAAGATTTGTGCATCGCGAAAAAGATTTGTCGACCGCGAAAAAGATTTGTTGATCGCGAAAAAGTTTTGTGCATTGCGAAAAAGATTTGTCGATCGGTTTGAGGTTTTGTCGATCGCGAAAAAGACCTGCACATCGCGAAAAAGATTTGTCGACTGCGAAAAAGTTTTGTCGATCGTGAAAAAGATTTGTGCATTGCGAAAAAGATTTGTCGATCGGTTTAAAGTTTTGTCGATCGCGAAAAAGTTTTGTGAATCGCAAAAAAAAATTTGTCGACTGCGAAAAAGTTTTGTCGACTGCGAAAAAGTTTTGTCGATCGTGAAAAAGTTTTGTCGATCGTGAAAAAGATTTGTGCATCGCGAAAAAGATTTGTCGATTGCGAAAAAGTTTTGTCGATCGTGAAAAAGTTTTGTCGATCGGGTTTTAAGTTATTTTTGTGTTTTGCACTTATGAGCTTCCGTAGATTTTACTGTTAAAAACTTTGTTTAAAAAAAATGGTTACATGTGATGACATTTCAGCTCCACCACTATTAATTCCTAAATCTTGATATGGTATTAATTTTTTTTTTGCAATAATTCAGAGACAATTCAAAACTCACACTGGTGGAGCCAACCACGCCTTGTTCGTCATCCAGTCGGCTCCTCCAGTGTTAATTTCAGCAAAAATAAATTATCACCGCCCAAATTAATACCGCGAGTGAGAATTTTAAATTTTCACTGGTGGAGCCCTAGCTTAACAAGAAATTGCTTGTATCAGTAGCAAATTTAGGGGGGGGGCATAGGGCCATGCCTTCCTCCTTTTGACTCCGCTTTTTAGTAAAAAAGAACAAAACTAATGGTGCCAAGTGACTGAAATATGCCAGATTCTTTTAATGGTTTCTGTAGCTTATGGCCAGTGGCGGATCCTAGGGGGTAGGATGAACAGAACAGAACAGAATTTATTTTTACGTCAAAAACAAATGTAGGCCTACGTACGGAAGCAGTAAAGGAGCAAATTGCTCATCGAGTTACTGCACCACTCTTTAACAAGACTAAGAAATTACACCAGTAAACGAGCAAGGGCATAGTCTTAAAAATAAAGAATGTGTCATCAGTACATGGAAGTACGGCACAACACTAAGTACAATATATATACAACTAAAAAATAAAAAAATGTAAGCTTATCAATCTCCAACAAATTGAATACAATATACGTTGGCAATCAAAAGATGAACAAACTGTTTAACCTCGAAATTGTTACATTGAAAAATAAAAAGGATTTAACTAGTTACCCACGGTTTGCTACGAGTTGTTGAGTACACTCAAGAATAAACTTTTTATAAGAAAGCTTTATAAGTGAATCTGGTATTTTGTTCCAAATTTTTACTCCGGTGAACTTTGTCAGTAAAAAAAAAAAGGTAAAAAATACTTATTTGAAGAGGAGCTTCTTGTATTGTGACAACGGATCTTTTTTAGAGGTAAAAAGTAATCACTAAACAAAGGAGAAAGTTTATTATGTTCGTATAAATACATAAATTTTGCTATTTCGAGTTTATACAGGTCTCCTATTTTCAGTAGTTTCGATAAATAGTAGAGATTGTTGTTAGAAACGTTAGAATTTTGTTTTGTAGGATTTGGAGAGGTTAAATTGCTGATTTATAATCATTTCCCCACGAAAGAATTCCATATAACAAATGACTTTTAACGAAACTGTGATAAAGCATTTTTAAAGTTTCAAAATTAACAAAATGTCGTAGCTTTGAAATAATTCCGGCAGATTGTGATAGCTTTTTACATAAACTTGCAATATGCAAACTCCATCTTAGATTGCTTTCTATTGTAATTCCTAAATATTTAGATGATTCATACCTGCTTAGTTCATTGCCATCTAATAAAACAAAAAATTTCTCTATTGTACCTCGTTTCGGAGCAATAACCATATATGTGGTTTTTGAATAACGAAAGTTTATTTTTACTGAGCCAGAGTTGGATTTTATGTAGTTCAGAGTTGACTTTAGTATTAAGGACGGACAGATTTTTTTCATGCAACATTAACACAGTATCATGAGTAAACAGACGAGTAGTAAATTTTGAATCGTTAACTATATCATTTATACATAAGGAAAATAAGGTTGGGCCCAGAATGGAGCCTTGAGGGACTCCACAAGTGATTATTCGATAATCAGAGCAACAATTATTAACACAGACGTATTGTTTTCTGTCAGTTAAATAACTTTTAAACAGGCTTTGAATATTTCCTTATACCATATTTTTCAAGTTTGGTTAGCAGTAATTCAAACAAAATTAAACAGGTGAAATAATTGTTATCTTGACGATATTTTAATTGGGAAATAACGTCAGCAATAGCCAGAGAAGTGGAATACTTTTTCCTAAAATCAAACTGCTGATTATGAATCACATTATTTCTTGTCAAATATGAATTTAGTCTAACAAATATCAATTTTTCTAGTAGTTTTGAGAAGGGTGAAAGTAAAGAAATTGGTCGGTAATTATTGGGTGAAAAAACAGATCCTCTTTTATGGATGGGTATTACTTTCGCTATTTTTAATATTTTAGGAAAAGCACCTTCTCCAATTAATTGATTAAATTAGAGGGGGGCTTAAAATTTAGTTCTAAGTGAGTCCCCTTCAAAAGTGTGCTACAAGCTATAACTAACATTTCTAAAACAGTCTGAAGTGTTTGCAACTTAAAAACCCTTGTTCAAATCCACACTGAAATTCCTGGGTCAACTCTAAAGTGATTCATTTTTTAATATTTGAAGGTGCTATTCAAAAATCATTTGAGCATTGTTGAAGGATCATGACGTCATATCGGTGCAGTGTACACGCTTAAGAAGGCCACATATAACTTACAATTAAGTTAGTACAGTACAAATGATGACATATTTTATTATAAACATTAAACAGGCTGTAGTGAAGTGAGTACTGGTGCACCAGAGGGTTCCAGGTTATGTTACTCGTTCTAAGACCACAAGACTTTTGGGAAGCATACAATGAGAAGAGTACAATAAACTGCTCATGCACATTGTTGACAGCATGGCACAGAGGTTACACTGGTTAGGAGCGTCGTTGATGCTACGATCATGATTGCAAAGTTGATGGTTAACTCCAACACAAGTCTCATTGTTGCGTCCTTGGATAAGATATTTCCTGATTATTTCTGCTTGGTGGAATCTAACAAGCAGCAAACTAAAGAAATCAGAAGCAAAAGTCAACTAGAAAACAAAGGCAACTCTTAAGCGAGTCTGGATTCTTCTTACGTGTAGTGCCTCCATCGCTTTCACGTGGCAGGAGGATAAGAAATTATCATCATTCATCAGCATCACTTACCAACAATACACGGACTTGTGTAGTAAGATATTTTGCTGGTTTGGGGTTCTTTCCATTTTTTGTGGTGTTGGGGCCGCCCATCTCATTTACCTTTATCTGAACATTAGTTACTTTGACCCAATGGGATAATGGGAGTTGATTCTAACTATACATGTGCTTTATGATAATTTACTCCACTGCAACCCAACAAATTTGCTAGATTTTATTCAATCTGCTTTCAGCTACATCAGCAATCATAGATTTGGTCAATGCAATTCTTTGCCTGAGGAAGTTCTTGTGATAGTTCAAGCATTCGTTCAACTGCACCACCAGAGTTGTTCCAATCTTGCAAGCAACTCTTCACCGAATGGTAGATGGCTTTGTTAAACAAAGAGGGCATTATCATCATCATCCAGTTTCAAACCGGTGTGGTCGGTCTAGATCAAGGGTGGCTGGATGCACCTCATTCCCTTAGCGATCGCTCTCTCCCTCTTCACATCTTGTGCGATTTGCAGCCTCGTCCACCTCCAACCCAATTTTATTTGCATTCTCTTCAACTTGCCTCCTCCATATCTGCTTTAGCCTTCCTCGATTTCGCTACCCATTCACTTCAAGCATCAATGCCTTCATTAGAACGTTGCCACCATCTTTCCTAACCACATGTTCATACCACAATACTCCATTCACCTTTGCCATTTTATCAAATGTTTCCTTCAAATCCAGCATTTCCATCAACTCCTCATCATTTCTTCTATCCACTAATTTCACTCCACACCACTGTTGCCTCTAAGATGCGAAATTTGAGAAAAATGAGAAACTTGGGGGAAATTTTTTTAATTTTTCTTTTAGCTTGCCAACTAGAATTGTGATTTTTAGCCGAATTTGAAATAATGCGTTCAATATTTTGAAGCAAAACAAACATTTGATACTCTGGAAACAAAACTTTGAGGCATAAATTCGATCGATCTTCCCTTAATCTCCCAAAAACTTTAGGCAAAATTTTTATCACAATTTCTATTTAGGCAAACTCGCACTTGCTAAAAACTTAGAGGCAGCAGTGCTCCACACATTGATTTCACCAAGGCTCTTTCCGTTCTTCTTAAAATTGCCATCTCGATTTTCCTCAAACATCATCTGCATATTGTTTGGAAATGATGAAGGTATTCATCAGCTCGATTTTTCGGATCCTGTTTTGGATTTGGTACCAGCATGCAACTTGGATAACAAAAGAGATGTTGGCACAATCAAGTACAAGTTACGATCCCAGGAGCAAAGCAGTTGATCGTGCAGCAGCAAGTCTTATGTGAAAGCTAAACTAGCTGACAGAGCCGGCGCCAGAGAAGTCGACTTAAGGGGACCAAGCGTTTATCAGGGGGGCCAAAGTTTGAAATTAAGCACAAAAGCCACTGCTTTTAAAAGAGTAAGCTTGTCGATTGGGGGGCCAAGCATGTCGATTGGGGGCCCAGGCCCCCCTGGTCCTCTCTTGGCGCCGGCCCTGCTAGTTGATCTGGCAGAACTTCAATCAAAAGACGGATTTAGAAAGCATCACAAAACTTCCAAAATCATTTCGAAAATTGCTAGAATGTGAAATGAAACGCAGATGATCTCATGAAACAGGAACTTTCGTCCAAAGAAAGTTAGTCATTAATCGATAATCAACAAACTTAATGTTTCTTTAAAACTTCGGATAAGCATTTTCCAAGCAGAAGATGTACATCGTTTTATTTCTTAACAACGATGTGACAGCTGACACCACAAGAAAAGTCATGTACCACCAAGTTCGCTTTGCTCAAGACACTTGTTTACCGGTATTTCTTTCAAAATCTAATGAAGTTTTTCGTTTGATGAAAAAGCACCTCCGCTTAGAAACAGCTGTGTGTGCCAAGAACTTGAAAACGTACTGAAGCAAAGAAATCTGCTGCAACATGGAAGACTTTGATAAAGCTGATAATGAATTGGCATAGTAACGATGGTGGTTGGTTTTGTACTGTCATTACCTTATACGTGCGAAATCTGTAGAAAGCAACAAACTATTAGAGCAATTCAAAGAAAAATAAAGAAATTCGGCACTGACATACTTAGAAATAAAGTGAACACTAACTAACCAGTGTATTAATTGCTGTTATTGCCGTATACCACCATGCTTACGGACGTATTTAGCTACATTCCATGCGATAAGTTTGTTTAATACCAAGTTATCTTCATGTTTCATTTGAACAAGGGTTTTTAAGGTATATAGCAAATTTTTTTGTATTTTCATGATGGTGCAGAGTCATAGCATAATTTAAATAGGGACTCATTGGCGTCTGAAAAAAAGTCGCAATTAAGCCCCCCCCCCCCCTAGTTAAATGTATTACGAACTTGATAAAGAGAAATTTTGCTACAAGAATTCGTTTAGCTTTGATCAAACAGAATATTATTCTTATTAAATATCGGGTAGAATCCTTAAGAATGATTCAGAGTGACGTAAGTTTACATGGTGTGTGATTTCACGTTAACTTCTCGTACGGTAATTAGAATCTCACGCTGCTTAAATTAATTTATTATTAAACTGCTTTTTTGCTAGTAGGCTACGCTAGTTATTTTGTGGCTGTGTTGGTCCTTTCTTTGCGTTGCTTTCTTCTTTGCGTCCTTTCTTTGTTTTCGTTCCTTTTTTCGTGTAGGACTAAGTGTATTTTGATGCTACCGGTCATGCAGCCATGCCATGTCTGAAGCGACTGACATGTCTCAACGTTACACCGTTTTGCTGCATGCTCCGTTTTCCGTAATTGATACTTTTGTGTTTTTATGGACTTTTTTCTTTGGCGAGCGGAAATAAAAGTTGAATTGAAATTGAAGAAGTTTTACTTGAAGCAAATTCCGATTCGGTTAAAACTTGACAATATTTCAAATTTAATGTTGAAATTTTTTATGGCAGGGTATCTTTATAATTTGCCGTTGGTAAAAAAACGCCAGCAGAAGTAGATCTGTAGAGATAATGATTATTGTGAAGCATTTTAGCCAAATACAAAGCTTGATTGGAGTTAAGCCGGTATTCTTGCGATTGTAAAATTAATTTTTAAAGCAGGGGTTCTTAACCTGGGGTATGAAACGGGTCGTCAAATTACTAAAAAAGCTGTTTGGTCTGTTTTATCAGTAAATTCAACTTCGCTTTAGCCAATGAAAGCACAGGAAAAGTTCAATAAAAGCTCAAAGGGTACGAGCACCACAAAAGGTTAAGAACGACTGTTTTAAAAGGGTTTTACCAATTTTAAATCATTACGCCACGCTGTTGGCCTGCGAAGTGGCGAATATTAAGTCCTTGTGACCCGACCGGAAACAAAACCTTTGCGGACGCTCCAAGGTGATTAACAAGTGGACGCTCTTAACCGACGTACGAAGTGCCTGTTTTGCTCTTTTCCAAACAGTAAAGTGAAATAGAGAGTCTAAGCTCCTCCTGGCGCCGCCACTGCAATGTTATTGATGGTGTAGCGAACAGTTCTCCTTTCACAGTAATTTTGCAATATTAAACTAAATTTGGAGCATGGTTGATGAAAATTTTATGCACTTTAGTCACAAATAATAAAACCAAAACAAATTGATACATATTCGAATGAGACGCTTCGGTTAAATTTCACTAACCATTATCAATCTTATTCAAATAGAATCTATTTGAATAAGATTAATAATATTTCTATTTGAATAAGATTAATAATATTCTATTTGAATAAGATTGATAATCATTATCAGTCATTATCAAAAATTCACTAACCATTATCAATCTTATTCAAATAGAATCTATTTGAATAAGATTGATAATATTCTATTTGAATAAGATTGATAATGGTTAGTGAAACTTAACCGAAACTTCTCATTTGAATAGGTATCAATTTGTTTTGGCTTTATTATTTGTGATTAAACTTAATTTGGCAACACCTCTAAATTGCGTTACTTAAGGGATAGTAGTTGTGCTTTATGACGTAATCATTAGCTACTGAAATTTCGCACTGCAAGTGCCGTTTTTGACATTTTTTTTTCTTTCTGTTTTTCTCGCATGAAGTTACGCGTGTTGATTATGAAGTCAAAAGATCATCAGCAACTTAATAAAGATACTTTCACTAACTAAAGGCTGTTTCGACCTTTATATTAGGGTAAGCTAGGCGTCTAGGCGTCTTCTAGGATTAACTACTGTTTCTTTTTGAACAAACAAGAAGTTCAGAGATCGACAAGTTTCAGCAGAATTAAACGAAAACCTAAAACTGAGGAAAGCTAGCTATTTTTTTTCTGAAGCAAACGCAAGTGATCATTCTATTTGAATAAGGTTGGTAACAGGAGTCAAGTTAAATAACTGGCGACTTTGAACAGTACGTGGAGAAAGAGCGAATTTCGGTAATTATACAAGAATAAGTGAAGATTTGTTAGTTTGGTCCAGTAGCTTAGCCTACCTTGATAACAAGAAAAAGCATCAGCCATTTTAAGTTACTGTTACGTCACAAACTAACATGGGTAATCCAAAGAAAAACAGTACTCGAACCAGCAGATCACCAGAAAAAAAATCGTCCAAGTCTATCCAAGATCTGATAAATCAAGCGGTTGCAACATTAAAAATGGAACATCACCGGGAAGTAAATATTCTAAAGCCTGAAGTCAATGAAATAAAAAACAGTCAAGAATTCATTTGCAAGAAATATGATTCCCTTAAGGTAGACTATGATAACCTCTGTCTTATCAATCAAATTCAAGAAAAAGAGATCGCAACACTAAAATCCCAGGCAACTGAACTAAAAGAACAAAGTGTGAAAGAATCTGTAAAATTGGATGATATGGAGCAATACGGGCGCCGACAAAATATCGAAATCGTTGGGGTGCCAATGCTTGATGGAGAGGACACAAACGCTGTAGTCAGAGAAGTAGGAAACTTGCTAAACGTCGAAGTTTTGTCCTGTCATATATCAACCTCTCATAGATTGCCGGTTAACCCCAAAAACAAAAACGCCAATCCATCAATCATAGCGCGATTTGTCAACCGTGATATCCGCAATAAGCTGTATGCTAATCGCAAACTATAGAGATCTATTGACTTGTCCAAATTTTCTATCACTAAAAGGGAAAAAATTTATGTGAATGAAAACCTGACGCAGTTGCGCAAGAAACTGTTTTGGCAAACTAAGGTGAAGGGTAAAAAGATGAACTATAAGTACTATTGGTCTATGAATGGCAACATTTACATTAAGAAATCTGATAATTCTGAAACCTTGTCTGTTAAAAGTTCTAAAGATCTCTCGCTCATAAAGTAGTGGCAAGTGCAGACTATTTTGTGATTGAATGTCGTAGGTCTATCTTGTTTAACGTTGCTCGATCTAAGATTTTAATCCACAAGATAAAATTAATTCTGTATCTGATAATTTGGATGATTTTGACCTACTAAATGCTATAGTTGATTCCTTGACTATAACTTCCCAAGCAGTATATCAACATAATTTTGTTAATTTTAAACCCGATGAATTTTGCACCGACTTATACGATCAACTCTCTTCATTCTTGGAATTACATGATAGCTTGCACATAGACAACTTTAATCATGTCTTCAATAAATTTATCGTGACTATTACTCACACTGTCAACAAACATGCTCCATTAGTAAAACTGACACGAAGTCAACGAAAACTGAAGCTTAGGCCTTGGATTACTTCTGGCATTTTTAAATCAATTAAAACAAAACAAAGTTTATACAAAATTCATTTTATTAAAGGCAATGATTCTCATAAACAATTCTACAAAAGATACTCAACAAGTTAACCAAAATAAAATTTCTGGCGAAACAACAATACTTTACATTTGAACAATCAAAAAGCAATTGCTATCGTTCCTGGCGCCTAATAAAGTCACTAATCTCTTCCTGCAAAAAGTCTTCTGCTCCTGAAATGTTGCAGCACAATGATTTAAATATAACATACCCAATATCAATGGCCAATATTTTTAGTGATTATTTTTGTAACGTGGGCAAGACTCTGGCTGAAAAATTCCTGATTGTAGCAGTATCAACAAATTCGAAAGCTACTTACATAAGCGAGTTTCTTCTTGTTTATTTCTTTCTCCCACAAACCCCACTGAAATCTTTCATCAGATCAACTCTCTCAAAAATAGCAAATCATGTGGACATGATGAAGTACTAATATCCTTGCTGCTTCTCTTTCTTATTTTTTCAACACCTGCTTTACTCAGGGCATTTTCCCAGACTGCTTAAAAATTGCTAAAGTTATTCCTGTTTTTAAATCGGGCTCTAAAACTGACACTACAAATTATCGACCGATCTCATTTCTTTCGCCATTTTCAAAATTTTTTGAAAAACTAATTTATTCAAGAACAACAGCTTTTCTTAAAAAACAATCGTCTTCACTTCACGCCCTCAGACAGTGGCGCACCCAGGATTTGGCAAAGGGAGGCCACAACCGGGGGTCTGGGGCTACGCCCCCAGCCGCCAACGAATTTTTACGGTTTTCATATAAAAAAAACACTTATTTTAGCAAACTTTCTTTATCGAAAAAAGGCGTGCAGTGAGTACAGTCACTACGAACAATGCAAAAATATTTTCACAGCTTATGTCTAAAAGCAGAAGCTTAACCAAAATAAGTGAAAGGAGGCTACTGTTACGCACAAGACCTGGCAGAGCAACGAAATTCTTAGATATGCGCTCTTGCTCGCCTATTACTAAATGCTGCGTCAGTAACTGAACGCAGACTTGGCTTAGAAACAAAATAAAACCTTCAACTGGCTTAAATACTTAGTCTCAAAGCCGACCTCTCTTAGGTTGAAACAAATAGCTGCGTCTTTATTAAAAGAAACAAAGAGGTAAAACTGCAACTCATATGCTAACCTTGAAAACAAAAATGATTTGAGCAAACAAAAAGCGATTCAAAAAAAGGTATAACGTCCTGCTTTTACAAACTTGTGAACTAACTGGTTTAAAAACGACAAATCACTACTACAATTTTCCAACGGTATCCGCCCTAGCTCGCAAAAACTTCCTTATATGGTGGTAAATGCAATCAAGCGAAACAATTAAAACATCATACGAAAATATAACGGGAGCGTTTCTAACATACCGGCCCCCAAAGCGGAAGTCAACAACTGAGGCTTTTAAAAATTGCAGAAACGCACACAATCTTAGAGAAATAACGATTTCAGTGAAAATATTCCTTACCGTGTGGTGCTTGAGGGTAACGTTTAGTCAGATTCAGTGCAACGTGCAATAAAATATACAAAGAGAAAACATAAAGTGCATGCAAATAACAACGAAGTTTAAATCCAATCACAATATTTCATTATCAGCGGTTATTGCTAGACACGCAAGTAGAGTAGACATATTCTGTCAAGTTCATTAATTGGTAACGTTAATTAGGTTTTAAATTCATTCAACAAGTTGCACTCGGCTTAAAACATACACTTTCATTTAGTATAAATTCACACTCTAAATGTAGACTTACACCTAACTGCAGGAAACTTTATTGACACAAACATCGCATAGGCCTGCACAGGTAAATCTACTCAAAACAACCGAAAGTTTGCAAAGGTTAAGTCGTGGAAGCATCCAGGCTTCCCTCTAACAAGCATATTTTTCGAATGTCCCTCACCAAGTCCCGAGCATCCGCAGTTCGCACTCGTACTCGTCTAACAAGCCCATGGTCATCCGGCATAACAGCCTGAACCAGAGCCTTCGGCCATTGGCCTTTTCTGGTAGATTCGTCTATTATCAGAACTAAGTCACCAGGCTTAATATTGGGAGAGGTCCCAAACCACTTCCTTCTCGTTTGAAGTAACGGCAAGTATTAGATGTCCATTTTTCCCAAAACAAATCAGCCAAGTATTGTGTTTTTCGCCAAGATTTCTTATACCCATCGGTTTTAATAAATTCATCTGGAGGCAGAGAGTTTGCAACTGATCCAGACACAATCATCGCAGGCGTAATGGCTGACAAGTCCTCTGGCGACGAGGGCAGTGCAGTAATTGGTCTGTCGTTTAATATTCTTTCAATTTCAGTGATCAGCGTTAGCAAATCATACTCATCCAAGGTGGCTTCGCTGGAAATTGAACGTATAAGCTTTCTCACGAGGCGAAAAAAGGCTTCATAAAAACCACCTTGATGGGAACACGTGGGAGGGTTAAAATGCCACGTAGCTCCCTTTCGGATAAGCTCGTCTGAAACTTGTTTATTTTGCCAATTCTTTTGAACTCTGCACAGCTCTTTGTCAGCGGCCACAAAGTTTCCACCATTATCACTGTAAACGTCGGATGGAAAAACATTTCTTCTGTTGCAAAATCTTCAGTAGGCTTGTAGAAAGGCGCTAGCTTCTAATGACTAGACTATTTCGAAATGAGCAGCCCAAGTTGCCAAGCAGTGGAATATGCAAACTTATCTCTTCAAACTATTGCGTCCGGAGCGCATTGTCAAAGGACCCATCTGATCCGTTCCAATTGCCTTAAAGCAAGGTCCTCTGTTTACACGATCATATGGTAAATCACCCATCTGCTGGACTTGAGGCTTGGCCTTCCAAAACCGGCAGTTCATATACCCTCCAAGAACTCGGTTAACTACTGATCGGCCGTGTATAATCCAATATTCTTTGTTCAATGCCGCCAGAATATGCGATGTTCCCATGTGACCATGCTCCTCATGATGCATCATTATGATTAAATCGGTAACATGATGAAGACTGGGCAAGATAATTGGATACCTTTGCTGATTTTGGGAGGGCAGCATTTTTTAAGCGACTTCCGACTGGCAAAATTCCGTTCACAACGTATGGATTAAGCGTTTTTAGTACTCGCAGCTCTTTGCTGTGTTGCAGGTCATTCTCTTGAACTAAATGTCTTGGGACGTCGAAGCTCTCATGATTCATCAGTGCAGTAAACACCTCAGAAAAGGTTTCCCTTTGAACGGCTTTAATTATCTCCAAACGAGCTTCATCAATCTCCATAGCATCAAATATACCAGTATTGGGGCGACAATCCTTCTTCAAACGTTTGTGGTACAAGTATTTCCTGTAACGAAGCAACCAGACAACGGTGCGCAATAAACCATGAAAGTTCGAGTAACGTGTAAACAAACGATGCAGCGATGCAGTACATTGCTAGACAAATGCTGTGCTTGCACAAAACATTGTCCGGTTTTCCTCACTTCAGGATCACTACATGATAAATCAGGTAAAAAGGATGTTTGTTTTGGCCATTCACAAATGTCATCACAAAAAAACGACGGACCACAAAACCACATGTTACACGTATCTAATTTATCAGGCCAAACACTTCTACTAGCGACATCAGCAGGGTTTTTATTTGAAGGTGCATAATGTCCTTGTTCCACAGCGGTCAAGCTATGTAAAATTTCTAAGCGATTTGCAACAAAGGTGGTAAATCTTGTAGATTCATTACGTAAATAACGCAAAACTACAGTCGAATCGGTCCACAAAAACACTTTAGAAAACTTAAGATCAAGCTCATTCACAATGAAGTTTGTAGTTTTAGCTGCCAGCACCGCAGCTGTTAATTCTAAGCGCGGCACACTAACAGCTTTAATCGGAGCAACTCTTGATTTTCCCATTACGAAACCATATTTAACAGTACGATCACGATAACACACTCTTATGTAAACGCAAATTCCATAACCGCTGATACTTGCGTCAGAAAAGGTGTGCAGTTCGAAGCCAACTATCTCTTTATCAAGCAAGGTGAAGCTTCGCTCAATAGAGACACTCCCGAGCTGAGGTAATGCATGGAGCCATTTTTGCCAATGCATGCCTAGCTCAGACGAATCCGCAAGATCGTCGTCCCAATGGAGCGAACGTCTGCAGGCTTCCTGCAAAGTTTGCTTAGCCGATAACAAAAACGGTTGGATCAAACCTAAAGGATCGTAGGTTTGAGCTATCATTGACATCACACCACGACGAGTGCAAGGGCGCTGCCTTACGCCAACTCTTACCAACAAACGATCACATTTGGAGTCCCAATAAACTCCCAAGGCCTTTTGAGCTGGAAGACCGCTGTCATTAAGGTGAACATCACGAGCACGATCCTCACTTGGAACAGACTCTAAAACTTCGACACTGTTAGATAAAAATTTTGTTAAATAGAAACCGCCATTTTTCAGTAATTTTCGCATTTCAGAAGTCGAATCAATTGCGATATCTGTTGACTTATAAGAGCAGCAAACATCATCCGCATGCACATTTTTAAATACCGAGCTTACCACGTCCTCGCTCGCACCGATCTAGTTATCCTTTGCTGTAGCTCGAAGTGCATATGCGGCACAGCAAGGTGAGGATTTGGCACCAAACACGTGCGTGCGCATTCGAAAATCCAAGGGCTCCTCAGTCAGGTCGTCGTCTAGATACCACAAGAACCTAAAAGCATCTTGATCACGTTTGTCAACAAACATTTGCGAAAACATCGCTTTAATATCAGCCACAACTGCAATGGGCCATTTTCTAAAACGAAGCAAAACTGCTAATAAATTGCAGGTCAAATTTGGGTCTACGAGCAAATTATCATTCACAAAATTTAGCACTGCAGTCAAATACTACTCTAAATTTGGATGCTGTCGACACTCCGTGATGCGGAATGTAATTTACTCTTTGATGCACAACAGATCTGTTTTTTGTAACTGGCACAGCATAACCACATGCAAGGTATTCATTGATCTTTTCACAACAATTCTTGAAATAATTTGGGTCAGCCAAAAATTTTTTCTTCACGCTTTTCAATCGCATCAAAGCCATTTTCCGATTGTTTGGAAATTTCACGTTTTCGTCCTTCCACAATAATCCGACCGAATAATGGTTTCCAACCTTGTCCACTGTTTTATTTAAAATTTCCAAAGCCCTTTTATCCTTGACAGAAGAGCAAATTTTCTCGTGAAGACCAACATCTTAGAAATCCTGTAAAAGAACTTCCAGTATGCCTTTGCACGATTCTTCCGAATTTTCTTTGCAACTGAGAAAATTAACCATTATTTTCGAAATTTGTATTTGTTGATCTCCTTTGTTTGTTCCATAAATGGTCCATCCCGAAAGGGTATGCAAACCAGAGGGCTCTCCTGGTGCATTAGTTCGAAGGTCTTGTAAAAGGTAGGCTTGGTGCAAGTCACTATCCAGAAGTAGCTCCACCTTGCCATCTTTGATTTCAGGAAAGCTGACATCTTGCAAATGAGAATATAAACTTGCAAGTTCCTTTGTTGGTATACTGGAGTTGACATCTACAATCTCGTCCATGATAAGCGCTTCATTGATTCGAAACATGGAGCTCTCGTCAATTCCTTGAACTGCTAAATCATTAACTTTGTGCTTAATTGTAGAGATGGCATTGGTAGTCATTAACTCAACATTCCCTTGACTGATTGGTACTCCTAATCGTGATGCCAAACTAGCCGCACACAAGTTTACGTTGGAGCCTTCGTCTATGAAAGCATAGGTACACTCATAATTGGCAGAATCGTTATGTCATACCTTCACCGGTACAACTTTGAATATTGTCTGTTTGGTGAATCCACCACCAAGGCTGCTTTTCTTAAACGAAGTACCCACAGAAATAGCCGCAAGCTGCTCAACATCATCATTATTCAGAACTGAAGGCTTACTGCTCTCAGAATGACTAGGAGTATTAGTTTCACTGTTTGATCGTTCTAAGTGTAGCAGCGTATGGTGGCGTTTTCCACAATCACGACACGAGATTTTGGACTTGCATTCCAAAATGCGATGGCCTAGACGAAGACAGTTGTAACATAGTCTACACTCTCCCACAACTTGCTTTCTTTCTTGAACAGATTTCTTTAGAAATGCAGGACATTTCCTGATATCATGCGAAGCTTTACATAAGACGCACGATTGAATTGATTGGGTGCTTAACGATTGATTTGACGGTTGTTGCACAGCAGCACAAACACCTTTAAACTTATTAGAATTGTGAGATTTAGACTTACTTTGTTGCATCAGTTTGTCATAAGAGGAGTCAGCTTCTGCCGCTGCAGATTTCACCAACTCCCGCAATTTTTCAAAGGTTCCGTTGTCATTGTCACCACTGTCTATGGCAACAAACTTGGCACGAATTCTGTACGGAAGCCGTTGAAACAAACCTTGCATTAGCTCATCGCTATCTAGTAGTCCCTCTTTTCCCCAAGCTCTAAAGCTGGTTTCACACTTGTACATGAGATCGCACAAGTTCATAAGACCACCTGCATCCCACTCCTTTATCGGTGGTCCACTTATCATATCTTCTTTGACAAGGGACAATAACTTTCTTTGATTCCCAAAGCGTTTATCCAGGCGTTCCCAAGCAATCTTGTATGCGTACTGCCGATTTTCGAAACAGCTCAATCCAGAGATGACATCCAACGTCTTTCCAACACATGTTTCCTCTAGAAAGGACATTCTGGTGTTAAAATCTTGGTACGCTTCCTCGACGCAATCTTTAAACTTTCGTTTGAAGGTGTGATATTTCAAGGGATTGCCGTCAAACTTCTCTAAAGTCAACCTCGAACTGGGGTGACTATATTGCATTGGTGGAGGCACAGCAGGAGCAACAAAATGCGATGTTGCGAACGGGATATTGCTTGCTGGTTGCTGGTGAACCTGCCGAGATTCTTGAGTTTGAAAATTGTAAGGAAATGTGAATGGACTTGTATGACTACGATCGATGTCTATCTTCGAAGTCATATGTCTTGTCTCCACTACCTTTGGCAGCGTTTGATATGAACTCGTGTGTTCCGCTCCATTGCTAGGAACCATCTTATTTGTCAAGATTGCGCATTGCTTCAACAGCTGATTGCATTTCTCATCAAGACTCTCCAACTGCGTCTGCAAAGTGGAGTAAATATGCATTCCTTCTTCTAAAAGCTTTAGCTGAAGAGATGAAATAGCTTCACTAGCGTCTAAACAATCTCTTCGCACAGGCGCCAAGTCGCCTTTAGTAAGGGAAACTTCAAAAACCTGGCAGTTAAGAAGTTTATCTATTTTAGTTAAACTTAGTTTAATACGCAAACATTCTTTAAGGTAAAATTCTTTAAGCCCTTCATCGGCACTTTTTTCTACACCAGAGTTATGAGGGCTGAAATGGTCACTAGATTTGCGTTCTACAGAATGGGTAGGCGAATGCTGATCATTACACAAGCCTACCGCTTCCTCATTGGCTTGCCCTGAGATTAAGCCTGGTGAAGTAACTGAAACTACTTCTGACGAATGGGTTTTACGAGTAATTGGCCGATTTGCTTTCGATTTCCTGGTTCGACCACGACCCATTGCTTCCATTCAAAGTAAATCGCAAATTCTGTTAGGTTAAGTCTAAAAACTAATGCTATACCAAATAGTACGAGCAGAGGCTCAGAACTCGATTAGGGGTACAAGTTCGACCTTAGCATGTATAGCTCCCGGAAGTTAAACCTTTCAACCACCTCCACCTTTTTTTTGAATTTTATGTTACGCACAAGACCTTGCAGAGCAACGAAATTCTTAGATATGCGCTTTTGCTCGCCTATTACTAAATGCTGCGTCAGTAACTGAACGCAGGCTTGGCTTAGAAACAAAATAAAACCTTCAACTGGCTTAAATACTTAGTCTCAAAGCCGACCTCTCTTAGGTTGAAACAAATAGCTGCGTCGTTATTAAAAGAAACAAAGAGGTAAAACTGCAACTCATATGCTAACCTTGAAAACAAAAATGATTTGAGCAAACAAAAAGCGATTCAAAAAAAGGTATAACGTCCTGCTTTTACAAACTTGTGAACTAACTGGTTTAAAAACGACAAATCACAACTACAATTTTCCAACGGTATCCGCCCTAGCTCGCAAAAACTTCCTTATATGGTGGTAAATGCAATCAAGCGAAACAATCGAAACATCATACGAAAATATAACGGGAGCGTTTCTAACAGCTACAACCACTATTAGTTTGAGAAATTATAGACTGAAAGTTAGGTTTTAGCACCTTATTACAGGGCCAAAGGGGAAGGGGGGAGCGGCATGGCACCGTGGCTCACCTGCGTGCGCCTATGCCCTCACACGTCCTGTTTTCCACTGACAATGTCGGTGGAGAGCAAAAAATAAAAAAAGGTTTGCACGCCACTATATTTTCTGTTTTCCACCGTAAAATATCGATGGAGGGCAAATAAAAAAAAAACTAGTGAGTGGAAGAGGCAAGGTGCAATGCGTCACTTTTAAGTAGCCAATGCGCCTGTTGCACTTGAGTTGGCCTACGTGGGGAGGACAAAGGACCAGCGTGTTCTTTTCTTCACTGCTCACCTCTAGACTGAGGGTTACGGGCAGTGTTTGTCTTTCCCTGTCGTAGTTCCCACAGCACTGCAGTGTGGTGTCGAGATTGAACGAATATATTGAATTAACAATCCAATGCAAACAGTAAATCCGCAATTCAGCCACAATCAATCGCTAACGTGCACTCAAGTCGGCTGATCATAGAAAAAGACGTTGCCGCACAAACAAACGCATAAAGTCACGAGACAGGGAAAAAAGGCAATCGCAAAACATGGCGACGCAGCGTCGTTGAGGTAAACCTAAATGTAGCTGTTGCTACCCGCCACGTATGGCTCATGCGCCACAGGTTGGCCACCCCTGTACTAGACCATCTTTTACCGCCCACACATTTTGTGTCGCAACCTGGAGCACACATGTAGCCTGTTTCCATGTCCACTCAGAACGTGGACTTTCCAAACGTGGGCCGAGTTAAAAGTCGCGGGCTTTTCTAGCCCACTTTCGTTGCGCGTTTCCTTGTCCAAAATGCTAAGAGTGGGCTTTGAATGCTGAACTAAATTACCGGAAGAGGTGCATAGTGAAACAGCCTAGCAACGATGTAACATAATTTTTCTTGGCAGATTCTAGCTTTGCAGGCGTGAGAGAAGGAGCGCTTCAGCATGAATGGAAAATCAACGTTTGCTGCTGTGGCAAGAGCGCGACGCTCGCCACAATTAGAAAGACCCAACTGTTTGAACTTTAAAACGAAAGATAATATGAAACGATTCGAAGTTTTAGAAATGTTGAAAGAACTAAAGTATCCTTTATCAAAACTTGTGGGGTTGGCAGAAATGAAATCTAGAAGCATTGATGTAACATGTAAGAAAAGAGAATACGTCCTTGAATTGGCTGAAAAATTGAAAGATGTTACTAGTATATACAATTTGCGACTGTATGAGACGGAAAATATTAATGCCATAGTAGGTTGGGTCCCTATTCCAATGACCAATGACGATGTACATAAAGAACTTGAAAATATAGTTGGAAAGGTAGTTAAAGTTACAGCCAAAAAAAATAGAGATGGACTTCTTTCAGGAATAAGAATTGCCTCTATTCCTAAAACTATGCTTGAAGAAAACTCCCTGCCCAGCTACATTACAATAAAAGGTAGTGAAACATATGTTACATATACGGGTCAAACTGTGACTTGCAGGTATTGTGCAAAAACAGGGCATGTGCAAAGTAACTGCACTAAAAGACTGCGAGATTTTCCACAGCTGGGCAATCAGACAATTCGAATCACTACTCAAAACGCAGATGACCTCACGATGAATCGAAGCAATTCTACCAGCAGTAGCTCCAACGAACCAATTAATTTAAGTAAAAGAAAACGAACCTTCAGCAACTCAAACCTGAAAATAACCGATGTGCTACCCTCCAAGCAACCACAGATGACATCTAATAACCTCAACGATATAGAGGATAATAACAACAAACAATCGCATTCAGCAGAAGAAATGGTTACTCAGCAAGAAAATGATACTCTACCAGATTTAAACCAACCAGAAGCTCAAAATGTGCCAAATTGGTGGCAAATGGCTTGCCAGTTTCAATGCTTTTCTTGTATAGCTGCAATCTGTACAGACGAAAAAGAATTCAAAATAACTTGTGAAGACTATGGTGAAGAACAATTTGTAGTTAAGCCATGCTGTTCGGATCCTTCAACAAACAAGCGCTTCTCTGTGAAATTGAATGAATAGTATATCTCATGCCCAGACTGCAATTCAGACATGGTAAGACTTCCTTGTTGTGGACAATTTCAACCAGACATGAGAATAGAATATAACATATTTGACTGTGTTAATTGTTCCAAATACTCAGTAGCATGTACATGCAGCAACATTAACTGTTTACCACCTAAATCAATGAGCTGGAGATGTAAAAAATTTAATTGTGCACAGTACACGATTCATTGCAATTGCGGCAGAATTACATATCAAGACCTTAAAAGTGCATATAAATGTCCATGTGGCTTTGAATTTGAACATGATATGGAATCTGGTGTTAGCACGTTTTGATTATTATTGCTTTATTTTCATTATTATTTATGTCTTGTGTTGTAGCAACGTTTAACGCCAATGGTCTAAGACAAACTTATAAGCGAAAAGCTGTATTCCACTATCTCAAACAAAAAAAATATGATGCAATTTTTTTGCAAGAAACGCACTCCACATCTGCGGATGAAAATTTATGGAAACGTGAGTGGGGAGGGAATATTTTGTTTTCACACGGAAATCGCCGCTCAAATGGGGTAGCTATTTTATTCCACCACAAATTTAAATTTGAGCTGTGCTCTGAACATTTAGACTCTCATGGTAGATTCCTACTAACTGAAATTAAAGTATAAGAAAATTCATTTCTTCTTGCAAATGTGTATGTACCAACCAAAGACAAGCCAGTTTTTTTAGATGGCTTATTTTCAACCCTTTCCGATTTTTCCTCGCTAGATTATATTTTAGCCGGGGATTGGAATGTTGTCTTAGATAATCAGATAGATAAGGATGGGGGCCCAAAACATGCGAATAATTTATCAAGGGAAAGATTAAAATCATATATCAACGATTTTGCCTTATGTGATATTTACCGTGAATCAAATCCGTCGCGAAAAGCTTTGACTCGAATTCCGTCTCAGCCTTACACTGCAACCAGACCTGACTTTTTTTTAATTGATATCAATCTTCGGCACCATATCAAATCTACTGATATTGATTCTAGTGTATATTCTGATCACAAAATTGTCACGATTACTTTAAATTTAAATTTTGAAGAATGGGGAAAAGGCTATTGGAAATTGAACAGCGATATTTTACTAGATGATAAATATGTGGCGCTTAGTAAACAAACAATAAATGATTTTCGTCTCAACAATCCGGAGGGACATGTATCACCGCACATTTTGTGGGATTCTCTTAAATGCGTAATCCGAGGCGAAACGATTAAATATTGCACGTTAAAGAAAAAGATTCTCAACGAAAAAAGATTATCTTTTGAGTCGAAACTGGCCATGATGGAATCACGATTAGTTAATGGCCTAGCGGTCAGCGACATGGCCTAGCGGTACCGGGCGCAGGTGACAGATCCTACGTGACGGGTTCGATTCGCGGCTGGAGCCGATCGCATTTGACATATTTAACAGGTGGCTGCTGACTCGAAGAGCGAAAACTCACTTCGCAGTCTCCCTCCATTACCGTTGAATTTTCTGTTCAATTAATTGCACTGAAAAAGATAGAAACAATATTCTTAGTAGTGTTAACAATACTCAAAATGAATTGAATAATCTTATTGCTCAAAAAGCAAAAGGTGCTGCAGTTAGAAGTAGAGCGCGATGGATGGAATACGGAGAAAAAAATAGTAAATATTTTCTTGGTTTAGAAAAACGTAACAGAGAAAAAAAAACATTAATTGCCTGAAAAATGCGCAAGGTATTTTAATTAATGAAAAAAATAACGTTTTAAAAGAGCTGGTACATTATTATGAAACACTTTATCGTAACAATGAATTGTTTAATGAAAGTCAATGTTACGATTTTGTTAAAATGACATCGTGCCCAACTATTAATGAGGCGCAAAAACTTCATTGCGATTCCCCCATAACTGAAAATGAATGCTTGAAAGCTATTTGCCAGCTAGCCAACAACAAGCCGCCGGGACCGGATGGTTTTTCCGTCCAATTTTACAAATGCTTTTGGGATGACCTTAAACATCCATTTATGGAATGCCTAAAATACTCCATTAATAAAGATCAACTCTGCAAATCTCAGTATGAAGGAGTCATAACCTTGCTACCCAAACCAGGAAAAGACCTTCTTCTTGCCTGTAATTACAGACCCATCTCGTTATTGAACTGTGATTATAAAATTATTGCAAAAGTGATTAATAACAGATTGTGTCCATTGTTGCCCTCTCTTGTAAGCCAGGATCAAAGTGGTTTTATAAAAGGTCACAATATTGGAGACAATATACGTTTAATGTTTGACATTATTGATTATGCGAATTGTAAAAATGTACCAGGTGCGGTGTTATCTGTCGATTTGCAAAAAGCTCTTGACTCTTTGAATTGGTCATTTATTTTTGCTATGCTAAGAATTTACAGTTTCGGTGATTTTTTAATTGGTTTAATCAAAATGATATACAAAGAACCAAAATGTTGTATTATTAACAATAACTTTTTAAGTTCTTTCTTTAATGTTAAAAGAGGGGTACGACAAGGTGATCCCTTGTCTCCTACCATTTTCATTTTATCTATCGAGTATTTAGCAATTTTGTTTCGACAAAGTATTTCATACAAAGGATTAACAATCCAAAACCATTGTTTTAAAGTATCTTTATTTGCTGATGACACTGTAATTTATTTGAACGGTAACTCTTCTCAGTTTAAACTTGTGTTTGATATTTTACGTATATTTGGAGAACGATCTGGTTGCAAAGTCAATATCGATAAATCTACAGCATTTTACACTGGGTCAATTAGAGTTAATGTCATGAAACCATTTTCGACTGAGGGATTAAAATGGGTTTCAAATACTATCAAATATTTAGGTGTACATATTCCAATACAGAACTGTGATACTAATTCCGTTATTGATCAAAATTTTTCGTCGATCAATGATGAAATCAAAACAGAATTAAATATATGGTCATCGAGAGGTTTAACATTATTGGGAAAAATTTCCTTTTTAAAAAGTATTATAGTACCGAAAATAATGTTTAAAGCCGCTAATCTACCAGTGATATTACCAGATTCTTACATTAAAAAAATTAACCAAGTTTTATTTAAGTTTATTTGGGGTTCCAAGTGGGAGAAAATTGGAAGGTCACAATTATGTTGTGATATTGTAGACGGGGAAGCTAAAATGATTGATATCAAGCAACACATGTTGGCGTTGCAATTTAAGGGAGTAGTAAAATTATTTGACGAAAATTACACAACCGCATGCAAAACATTGGACAATTTGTGCATTGATGAAAATCTGTTTTTTAGTATCTTGTGTTCTAATATGAAGATGACAAATATGATGATTACCAAACTGGCATTTTTACGCTTTACCCGGTGTACTTTATTGGCCTTAAGATCTGCCATTGACGTTTCAGAAATCTTCTGCGATAATAAATTTTTGTGGCTAAATAAAGCAGTAAAATATCAAAATAAACCAATGCTAATAGAGGAGTTCTTAAAAGTTGGTATTTTTCATTTCAAACAATTGACTGATTCGGATGGGGAAATAATATCCTATGATGATTTGGCACTGTTAAATGGTATGCATCCAAATAATTACAGTTTTATAAAACATGTCAAATTGATATCTGCTATTCCAACGCACTGGACTGGGGAAGCACCTACTTCAGGCGAACTTTTTTGAGTTTCCAAGAAAAAGCTAAAGAATTATTTATTTTCCTTAGGAAATCCAATAAAACAGTTTACATGTACTTAAGAAGCAAATCGAGATTGCTACCAACAAAACAGCAACGAAAGTGGTGTGATGCATTGCAAATCTTACCAAATCATATCGACTGGAATAAAATATATGAAAATAATTATTTTGCTACAAATGAAACAAAGTTGATATCTTTTCAAATCAGATTAAACTCGAGATCTATTGTGACTAATGTGCAACTTGCTGGATTTGGTATTGTTGACAGTAATTATTGTGTATTTTGTTCTGAAGAACCTGAAACAATTATTCATTTATTTTGTATGTGTAAATTTGTTGTAACTTTTTGGCAAGATCTGTCCGATTGGCTTTCGGTAAAACTACATCACGATTTTAACTTAGAAAATCTACATAAATTATTTGGATATGAAAATTGCAATGGAGTATTTCAGTTTGTTAACGGATTACTTTTATACGCACGTTTTTTAATTTTTCGATGCAAATATTCTAAATCAAGACCCAATATGGTACAGTACTTTAGTCTTCTTAATTCAATTCAGCAATCTGAATATGTAATAGCTAAAAGGAAAAATAAATTGGGGTTACACTTTCGAAAATGGGGTCAACTATGTTGAAGGAATTGTTTGATAACAATGCTTAATTTATAGTGTGTATTTATCGTATTTGTTTTATTATCGCAAAATAAAAAAAATAAAAAAATAAAAAAGTTTTCTTGGCATGATTAGCTTCGGTAATGCTAAATCTATCGCCTTTTATCGTACCAAAATTAAAAGCTGCTTAGTAAGGGTGGTTAAACAATGCATCTTCGCAATTTACTCCGTTTCAAGGCGCTTGGCCTATTTCCACCTAATCTGTTTCTCGCTAACTCAAAACTTACGCATTAGATCATCCCAACTTGAAGCAGAACCCCAAACCACGCCCAAATGATCCCCACTCGGATTTGTACTTATTTAAGAGCTGATAAAATGCTTTTACATTTTTTACAAGGTATCATACAAGTTATGTGTAAAAGAAGAAGAGGTCGGCCAAAAGGCACATGGAAGAGAAAAGTTGAAGAAGAAGTGAAGAAGTTGGGGTTAGAAAAGGAAGATGCCTTGGATCGAGAGAAATGGAGACGGGCGGTATGGAAATGCAGTCAAATGGGGTGAATCCGGCCACCTCCGTTGACGGGGAGAACACCGGATAATTCTGGACATCATCATCATCATCAGCAATAAATGAGCTGCTGGTTAGATAATTAATTGCTGGTTAATTCTCACAAACAGAAATTAATAATTCTCCAAAACAAGTTCATACGAGCAAGTCTTTTTTGTGCGAAAGAAAAACCGATAAACTTTCTTTACTCTAAGTTTAATACACTTATGCTTACTGACATGATTAAAACAGAGTTCGCTAAGTTTATGTTTAAATATAATAACCGCCAGTTACCACCCTCTTTCTACAATTATTTCACGAAACTTGATGTAATACATCGTTATAACACTAGACAAAAAGTAACTTCTGAATTTTTTCAATTTTTTATCGCTTCGGAAACTGGCAAAAAATTTCTTCAACACATTGGCCTGAAAATATGGAAAAACATTCCCGAAGAATTTAAGCACTGCTCCTTTTCTTCTTTCAAAAAATGCGTTAAATCTTGTGTCATCTCCAAATATGAATAAAATCACCTTCTCACACTGTATCCCTTCAGCAGATTATCAATCTTACACAAGTGTCACTACTCAAATTGATACCGCAACTAAATAGTTGATATCTGTATCCCTTTCAATGTATTTTTACCCACTCCAAAACCAAAGTTTCTGTTTCTTTGTGCTTTGTGTACATATTGTTTTCTGAAGTTGTAATTTGTGTTTTCTATTGTAGGGTGTTGGTATTTTAGTTAGTATATTTTTTACCCTATTTTTTAAACACTGCTTTATATTAGCTTTGAATCTCAAGCTAAACTCCCCTTTCTGATTTTCGTAAAGTTATGTCGTCACTGACAACCTGCTCAACCTTTTATTATTATTTTGTATGTGTGTGTGTTTGCGTTTACTTTTTACTAACTAACGTCAGAGTAAGATATGGCAAAAGGTGCAGTTAACTTAGATGACCGAGTAATGGTCTTTCTCGCTGTTTCCTACCTGTGCTTTCTTGTGCGTTATGGTAAAACAAATAAACTAATACTAATTAGTATACGTACCAGTAGTTAACACTGATCTCGGCAGCGTGCCGCAGTTGTTTCGAGCGTCGTTTTTACGACGACCATGATTGCAAGGATAATGGTTCAACTCCCAACCTAGTCTCCTTGTTGCGTCCTTGGATAAGATGCTTCACGATGATTATCTCTGCTTGGTGGAATCCGGCAACCAGCGAATTGAAGAAGTCAAAAACAAAATTCAACCGGAATACTTGAAAACAAAGGCAACTCCTAAGCGAGTCTGGATTCGTCCTACGCATAGCGCCTCCACGGCTTTCTCGTGACAAGAGGATAAAGATAAATCTCAATAGCCGGATTTAAAGCAGTACCGGTGGGCTTTTTTGGGGAGAGATCTACTGCCTGGACCAGGTACACCCAGCCAATGAGCTTGCAACTAAAATAAAGATCACTCTTGGTGCCCACAGCTGTTTGGCAAGGTCGTATACCAATTGTCAACTTCGTCAGCGTCATTGCTCAAACTAAAGATTTTCGTGTCTTATATATCATTTTGCCGTGCGTTATTTTCACATCGATGTGACTAATTCCACTCTACTCAGGGGAGTAACTAGAGACCGAGCTAGCTACCCCCCTTAAGAGAACGAATTTCTGATTAAAACAAAAACACATAGTAAGAGAAAGAAAATTTTGGCCAGTTTGTAAAAACGCTTCGCCTAAAACTCACCCCTTTCCGTGACAATTGCAAAAACGTTTTTGAACCAAAGTAGCTGCAACTACCCATTGCCAACCTATAAATTAAAAGATTGATCGTCAAAAGCCGGCCTATACAAGCCAAAAAATGCAGTCTTAAGCACGCTGAACTTCATAACTGAAAGCGAGTGATGACATAAACGTTAAACGTCGTCCAGAAAACAATAAAATTATTTGTTTAACTTGAAGGCTGTCTCAGGTAAGTCTAAGCTCTGGGCGAGGTGCTGCGCATGCCGGTATAAAAAATGATGCGCAACAATTTAAAGAATAAAAATCCATAAGTACATAACTGCTAGAAATGCCTTTTATTTTGCTGCGTCAACCTTTGAGTACCGGCAATAATAATGTGATGAAAATAAACCGGGGCAGCACGAGCAAACGCAAGGAAAAAGCAATGATGTACGAAGTAATTTGTTAGCAACGACTACTGTAAGCATGGGCGTGCCTGAAGGAGGCAAGGGGGCAGCACGCTGTAGGGTTAGAAGCTCTTTAAAAACCCCTCTTGACGTTTTTCAGAGGACGCCTTGAGGCAACGTTCTCAAAAACTCGCGCTGCAGAAAAGTTCGGCACGCCCCTGGGTATAAGGTCAAGTATGGTCCACAATTATTACGCCAAAATAATAAGCAGCAAATTCAACTGGATCATTGCAAACAAAATTTTCTCGGTGATATTACAACCAAAACAATCTCTACACCAAAGACATTGCATGAATTACTCAAGAAACAAATCTGCAGATTTCATCAAAACAGTTGCACTGGGAGTTACTACTCCAAGCGTATTCTAACGTTATGGTCACGACCTCTAGATGGAGGTGTATGAAAATCCAAGCAGAATATGTTACATTTTAATTCGAATTTTTATCCTTCCATTGGGAAAAAGCAATGGGGCGCTATTAACGAGCTTAATCAAAAGATGCAGGGAACTTTTTTACAACTCAAAACGTGGGAAATAATGGTAAATGGGAACGCCACAAGTAACCTATTTAATATCATGTAGGGAGCAATAAATACCAATTCACTGGTTTTGCCCGACTTGTAATTGAACTTACGTGTACGGCGCCAGAGGCAGTTGATCTATGCACTTGGCCATTTAAAAGGCATAAAATTTATAAGAGCTGGTTCACAACCTATAAATATGTACTTGAACACCTAATTCGATTAATTTGGCAGCATTTATTAATAAAACTCCAACGGTCCGTTTCACGCTTACGCGATCATCAGGCAGCCTAAATAAAGAAAATCTTTAAAACTTAACACAAGGGTACTCACCAAAATCCAATACAGTTAACAAAACCTACACTAAAGCAACTGCCAATTCAGAGACTCAACGTGCCGTTCGGCCTTCCTCATTTGAACTGATTACTAAATTAAGTGCGGAAAATCTGCCATGCTGCTTTACTAGATCCGTTCTATCCTCATCAAGCTTACTAAAATCTGTACATGAATAAATTATCTTATCTTATAACCGTGAGAATGTTATGACAGCTGATTACTAGGATAAAGGCCATTATGACAAAATTACAAATTAAGCGGTTATGACATAATAGAAAATGTTACACTATGAAGGGGTATGGAATGAAAGGCAGTGCAAACTACTGTAAATAAAGGCGAAGTAGCGGTAGAAACGAGTCAAAAGCGTTATAAAAAGAATTTATTATGGCAGCTGCGAACCTGCATTTAAAAGCAGATATAACAATCATATTTATTCATTCCGACATCCACATAAGTCAAGTGCTACTGAGCTTTCCAAATTTTATTGGTCATCCGTCAACAGAGGTTTTAATCCAACCGTGAAATCGTCAATCAAGAAAAAGTCAACACCCTATCAAATGGGCAGAAGAAGATGCAACCTGTGCTTAGATGAGAAATTTATTATTTTAACTGCCGGAAAAGAAGAAAATTTATTGAACAAGCGCTCGGAAATTATATCTAAATGCAGACACAAAAATAAATTTAAACTAAAAAACTTTAATACCACATAATTTGAGCTAGGCCTATCACTATATGCATTTTTTTTGTGAGTTGTGTATTGTTTGTAACGCTTTTGACTTGTTTTTACCGCTAGGCTACTTCGCCTTTATTTAGTTTGCACTGCCTTTCATTCCATACCCCTTCATAGTGTAACATTTTCTATTATGTCATAACCGCTTAATTTGTAATTTTGTCATAATGGCCTTTATCCTAGTAATCAGCTGTCATAACATTCTCACGGTTATAAGATAAGATAATTTATTCATGTACAGATTTTAGTAAGCTTGATGAGGATAGAACGGATCTAGTAAAGCAGCATGGCAGATTTTCCGCACTTAACCCTAGAGTGCATGACCTTTTTTGTGTCCGTTACTGCATGAAAGGGTCTGTGAGACCCTGCGTCCGAAAATTGGGTTCAAGTATGGCTTTAGTTAAATTATACGGATAACTTGGTAGTTTTAGCACGAAATGTAGTATCTTTATACATCTGTTTGTTAAAGGGCGTTGCAACACTTAAATGGGTGGTCAAAAAGGGTACCTCGAGGTCTTAATGATGATAATTCAAAAGAATAGTAATGGTGATAAATCTTAATGGTGTCGAAAAGATTAGGTTTGGATGCTCTTCCGTTCTTTATATTTGTTAGTATGTTCATGGACTCAATTTCATGTAATACGTTCAAAAGAGCTCCTACCTAAATTTTATACCTACAGTTTTTCATGACAAAAGATTAGAAAAGGCGTTTGTAAAATTAAAAGTCCGTTTCCGGCAAAGGTTGAAAAACAATAAAGGCCACTGCACTGTGAACATAATTATTTATTTAGTTGCATATTTATCCTCCTATCACGAGAGAGCGATCAATGCGCTATACGAGCTCGCTTAGGAGTTGCCAGCCATCTGTCTACCACACCAAGATGGGGGTATCCCGCTAAGTGCCCTTCCCGACGGCACAACAAGTAAACTTGCCGGCTTGTTCTCCACACTGTCCATTAATGCTGAGTGTCAAGCAGGGAAGCTGTGAATACCAATTTTATAGTCATTGGTTTGACCCGACTCGGAATGACACTAGAGTCTACAGCTCAAGAAACAGACGCTCTATACCACTCGGCCATCTGAGCTGTTAAAACACCGGAATACAATAAACATGGGATGCAAATAGCTTAAAAGGAGGAAAAGCACAGCCAAAGTAAATCTCAAAACTGGACGGTACGACAACATACAGTAGGTTCAGCTGGGCACAATCATCAGCAGTGTAAGCAAGGCAGTATTTTTCTTTCAGTTTTGTGCTTCCTAGCTCACACTGCTGATGATGACGGCTGAATCTGTGTTGAAACGTAGGCCTATAGTTTTGAGATTTAGGCCTACCGTGGCTGTATTTTTGCTTTTTAGTCTTACACCGCTTTGAATAAATTGCTCATACACAGTTGAGCAGTTTTTACCAGAAATTGGCAGTATTTTATGCATAACGGACGCCCCTGCAGCAGTAAGCCCAAGCAGTCTTTCTGCTGCGATTATGATCAACAGTGGTGAACGGAAACTTGCTAAGTTGCTTGAATAAAGCTCTCGATTGTAATCACTTCGTACAGCTAGAAGTACTTTATCTCGACTATACGCGATCTTATAGTACCGGTACCTAGAAATGTCGAATTGCGTTTTATCAAGACCCTTGCGAGGGAAAGGCACGTGAAATAACCATCTGTAGTAGCATTTCTGCCTTCCGTGACATGTCTTGTTGCATTCATACCACATTTTCTAAACTGCGAAGCCCGCGATCTAGTTGTCTGATCCTTCCCGGTTTATGTAGATACGCACGAAACAACGTAATATGATTAAGCATCAGCTAGCGTTCGGAACTTCAAACCATATTTAGCGGGCTTTCTAAACATATATTGAATGTTAGTATGGGTATCTGCCTCTATAAATGGGTACAACTCCTTATCGACAGTCACGAGTTGTCGTTGTCTTTGCTGGCAGGCCCATCATTTTCAGTCTGCTTTGCCTCAGTGTAATACAGAGCCGGCGGCAGAGCAGTCGACACGTTAATCAGGGGGGGGGGCAAAGTTTGAAATCAAGCTCAAAAGTCGCTGTCTTCAAAAGAGTAAGCTTGTTGATTGGGGGGCCAGGCCCCCCTTGGCGCCAGCTCTGGTATAATATGACAATTCAACCAATTTTGCCGTTTTTTTTGTTTCTGCATAGAAAACAGAGAAAGTTCACTTATGGCAATCGTCCCTTTTGCCCTATTTGTATTATTTGAAACTGCTTATTGTGGGGCGTTTCACAATATCCAAATAAGGCAATTAGACGTTGTTGTGACTATGGCCATTTCTTTTGACGACTCAATATGAAAATCCAACAAGTTTCAAAGAAGCAGTCACAGTTTTTTCACAAGAAATACATAGAGTCTGGGAGACCCTCGTCATGCAGTAATGTAATATGTTCGATTTTTTTTATTTTTAGAAGGTGCTTTGTTTCGAGATTTTGTAATCACAAAGTTCAGGCCAAAAAAATAAAAGTCAGGAAATTTGGGGTTGATCGATTGAAAACTGCAGGAACTACGCAAGACAAAACACCGTAAAGGGTTTCACAGACCCCTTTATGCACTCTAGGGTTAATTTAGTAATCAGTTCAAATGAGGAGGGCCGAACGGCACGTTGAGTCTCTGAATTGGCAGTTGCTTTAGCGTAGGTTTTGTTAATTGTATTGGATTTTGGTGAGTACCCTTGTGTTAAGTTTTAAAGATTTTCTTTATTTAGGCTGCCTGATGATCGCGTAAGCGTGAAACGGACCTAATAAATGCTGCCAAATTAATCGAATTAGTTTTTGCTCTAGTCTTAAGAGATTATTGAGCACTCTTTTTGGTTATGCAAGTAAATAGAGCATTTTTTCTAATTGAACACTTTGTAATTTAAATGCTAAACGAGCTGCTTGCGTAATCTGGTGGAAAGCAAGCCTTGTGCTAAGATGCAACTTCAATTGCCAGCAGGCAAATCAGAACAGAAAAAATTATTTTAGCATTGCGTTTAAAAAATCCATATCAGGCTACGTAATAGCCCTGTAACATCATGTCGGTCTTTACTGCTTCCACTTTCAGTTCTTGGCAATGAACGATCCTTCAGCAAAGCTTATGCTGGGAAACCCCGCTTCAAAAAAATAAGGTAACCATGAAATTTTTCATCAATTTCTTACATTGAGTTTATTTTAGTTGGGAGCAAGCCAGTTCATTTGCACTTTGCATGTGCAATTCACGTGAGCATCTTGGTCATTGCATATGCGTTGTTTTACAAACAGCTGTTGACAAAATCCATCTCACTGGCACTAAAACGCAAAATAATAAGATGTAAGTTTGCATAGTAAGCTACAGGCATACTTTTGCTGATAGTTTGGTTCTTTGAAGCAGTAAAGCAATTTCAAAAACAGCATATCTCGCTTTTAGATCAAAGCTTTCTTTAGTTTCGAAAATTGAAGAGAATTACAATCAAGACTTTGCGATAGGCTGTTAAAATGTTACAGCTTAGTAGTGGTTACTTAGTGCATATTTATCATCCCATTTTGAGAATATGAAAATCACGAAAACCTTGCCCAAACATTTAAAGGATGTAATTCAAGGTCTGGAATAATCTTTGATTAAAATAAGAGTTTCTATGGGTAAAACACTTTCATTTGACACAAATAGCTTGAGCACTTTCAACGAGTTTGGTTTAAATCATCATAGCAATGTGCAAAAATTGAAAAATTTTTCCCAAAATTTCTTATTTTTCTCAAATACGCACTTTAGAGGAAACACTGGTCTGCACTCTGTACCTGCTGCAATTTACGACTGAAAATATAGCTTGATACATCATAGCTGTTGCTGATGATGATGATATCATAGCTCTTGCAGAGTAATACACCTTGTATAGACAATTATTATTCACTACGACTGCAAAATAGCGCAACTTACAGTACATACAGATGTTGCAAAGCCAAACACAACAAAATTGCATTTACCAAGAGTGGAAGTAGCTCTCGTGCACAAATATCAAAGTCTGCTCAAAAATTTATTTCACTGATAATTCCATTGGATCAAATCAGCAGCAAATTTCACACCGCAATTTGCGTATAACACATTTACAAGATATTAAGCAAAGCTTTATAAAATACTAACCAAGGTTTGTTGCATTTTTTTTTATCCTGATAAGAATATAAGACCAACATTTCAATCCACTTTTAAAACAAGTGAGTCAAAAACTTCACTTGCTGGCTTTCGTAACATGTTTTTAAGAATTTCAATAAGCAATCAGCAAGTTTTCTGGTTTCTGAAACATACTAGTAGCACCAAATGATCTGAAATGGAAAGATTAAGGAGATAATCTATTCAAATACCATCAATATAGCATATGCGTTAAATTATTTTCCTTTATTTCTGCAATGACATCATGTTGAAAATAACAATTCTTAACATAAGTAAGGTACCAGTGAGTTTTATTTTTTAATATTAATGTCTTTGCATAGCGACTTCCACTGACAAAAATTCAAAACTAAAGACCTTAAAATTGCATAAAATACTAAGCCCTTGGGCAAAAAATACATGAAAATGTAGCGCACGTGCTGACCCAGCTACAAAATGATATACATTTTTTAGTTGGTGTTTAACTTGTGGCTATTTATGCTTTTTGTCAGGGTGTGGTCTATTGCTAGCTTGTGTCAGTAACACAAGTGAACGATAACATTTAGAATATTATTTAAGTAAATAAATGCGAGCATGCAGTTTCCATGTTTCAGCGTGAAAGGGATAAGAGTTTATTATGACTAACAGAATAATCAACACTTTTCAACAGACATAATTTTTGTAATAACATCAAGTTAGGATGTAGCAAATTATGACCATTAAAGAACTAGGCTACCGGTAGTGAATACTAAGTGATAAATGCCAAAATTGAATAAATGCCACCAATTCTAATACCAGTCAAGATTAGACATGGGTAAGGGTACTAGATATTAGGAGTATCAGTGGGCTAAATCACCTCCAAGCAAGCTTTTAAATATCAAAGTGGCTATTGTTGCGGACCAGTGCAAATAAGGACTTCGTTTATTTTATTACTTCATCATGCTCTCTGGATCTAGGATCGAGGTCAGCGTGAAGTGATAATCTGATAGTAGAATAAACCAAGTGCTTATTTGTACGGGCCTGCAAAAATACCCAGGGCTGACTTTAAATATTCAACTGCTTAAGGTTATCAAAAGCAACTGCAACACCTACGATACTTTTCAAAGTTTAAGTGCAATTGAGTTAATAAAGTATGGTAGGCCTACGCTGGTAGCATGCAGTACTGGCACAAAAGTTGCTTGCGTAGCATTACCTATGTCACTTAATGCTGCGACATGTAATAAAGCCAAGGCTGACCCAGTGACCTCTATAGAAATAAGTAAGAACAAACCGGTATCACCTACCAGCACTGGTTGTTTTTGCAACTAGACTAGGAAAGCAGACTTCACTCTTACCAGTACTTCAGAATAGCAAAACAAGGCTAACTGGCTAATTTGTGAATTCAATAACCAGCCCAACCAGCTAACTGCCTAAGGCAAGTTGAATTTATCAACAGCTTACTCTAATTTTAACTTTTAGGACGTGAAATTGCCCCAAACCTACATTTATCAGATAATCATATGCCAACTTCTTAAATATCAACAACCTATACAACAGTCTAAGCAGTAGACTTCACCCAACAACTTTCTCAAAGCCCACCTTTTTGCAAAAGCCCACGTTCTTGGACCACCTATTTAGATGCGGCCAGCAAAGCCCACGATTTTGCTGAAATTTCTACACAAAAAAGGATGTCATAAGCAATAAACACACCGAAAAAATGAACAATAAAATAGCATCAGCAAAATAGTTGCAACAAAAACACCAATTTCTTTCTTACTTCACATGCATTTTACAGTATTCATTCAAAAAACTACCTGCATTTAAACAAATCAGTATATAAATTTAGAGCATAATAATACTGGGAACTTCGCACCAGTTTTAGTTCAGAGCAGGACAAAAGAACCAATCAAATAAGCAGAAGAAATAAAATCATTACAAAAAGGTAAAAAAACAGCATCAAAACAGTATATAAGTGTGAATTTGCCCAAATAACAATATTAACATTAATCACATGCATGTTGAATACAGATAATGTTAAAAAGTGGAACATTTAATATAACCATATATAAAAAATAATTTAAGACCAGTATATAAATTAACATACAATCTAATATCATGCAAAAAATAATATGATAAGTAAAGGAATCACAAAAATAAAGTACAAAGTTATCAATAATATCATACAGCAAATTCCTGATGCATACCGTACCACGAAGGAAATCAAAATCCAGCAGTCATTTACAAGTTTGACAAAGTCACCAGGTACAAATATCATGAACAATTATCAAATTTACAGTGTAAAATTAATCAATAACAAACAACATGAAAAACAAAAGCAGAGGTAGCGTTAAAAAACATCTATATGTATAGATACACTAAAACTTATTTTAAAAGATAGAGAAACAATGGTAGAACATAAATGAAACAGACGAAAAAATATGATACCCTAGGTTACAGAGGATCTAAGCAGCTAAAGCTATATGCATTATATATATATATTAAAATACCGTACGTAAAGAAACAACTTTTGTTTTATTTATTTACTTGCATATTTATCCTCCTATCACGAGAAAGCGATCAATGCGCTATACGAGCTTGCTTAGGAGTTGCCAGCCATCTGTCTACCACACCAAGATGGGGGAATCCCGCTAAGTGCCTTTCCCAACGGCACAACAAGTAAACTTGCCGGCTTGTTCTCCACACTGTCCCTTCAATGCTGAACGTCAAGCAGGGAAGCTGTGAATACCAATGTTAAAGCCATTGATTTGACCCGACTCGGAATCAGACCCGTAACTTTATTATGACAAACTTAGCAAGCGTGAGTTGTATGTACAAAAAACATTATAGAGCTTCACTAATGAAGCACAAAAGTATTTTGCAATTAGATTATCTGGAATGAGGCCAAACGACACATTTGCAATAGAGATATCATTGCCAACTTTGCCCCTAAACCCACGAAGGGCAACAAGGCATGATCTTAGCGAAGCAAATCTAATTTTGGTGCGTATATATCGGACCACCTCTTGGTATTGATTTTTTTTCTTAATAGCATACAATTCTGCTAATCTATTGACAAGTCTTTTGCATTCAGGTGACATCCCTCCAGTTGTTAGGAACACAGCAGGTGTAAAACTTCCTCTTTCTACATTTCAAACTCTTTCATTGTATTTTCTTTTCTTTTCATTTTCGTGCTGCTGGTAGATAAGGCTGAGAGGCTTTTCTCTGTTTGATCGGCAGTTTGGGTGAGTTACCCTTATATCAATGAAGGTGCGATCAAACGGAGTCCAAACTCCTCTACCTGAAACATCCAACCTGGCATTATCTTCTGTGCTGGCATTTGAATTTATCAAGCTTTCACTTTCTATAGGAATCAAGTGCGGCTCCACTTGCACATCATGGCAAACTTCTTTCATAACATCGGCGATGGTATCTCTAATCTGATTGTGCCGCATTACAACATATCCACCACGTCTGCAAGTCAGGCAATGGTCAATGTCATTTGCAGAGCCACAACCACAATAATTTGGAACGTTGTCAATATGCCAGTTATATCTTAGAGATATGCTGTCTCTAAATTTTTGCTTATTCAGCACAAATCCAAGCCACGTAATAGACAAGCTCGTCAACCAGCTAGAAGCACCTTTTTGCTGTGCATTGTCCAAAGCCCGTTTAGTGCTTGTGTTCAGTCCTGCATATATAGTTTTGTATTTGGTTTTCAATAATATTTCCTCATTTTTTACCTCTCTTCTAACTGCAACTATTTCTGTGGCATTGATGTTTGTATCAAAATTCTGTCTAATGATTAAAGCTTTAAGTTTCTCAATTACTTTTTTAGATTCTTCATATTCAAAATCTGACCATTCTTCTGGCTTTGGTATCCCCATACCTCCATATCTGACAGGTAGTGCAATGATATCTCTCTTCTGCAGAAATTTCCCTGCCTAGTATTGCCGGAAGAATTATGTGATGTATTTCATTCTCCAGGTCTTTGAACAGATCTGATATCTGGGGTACTGTTCGTTGTATGTACCTCCAGCGATGTTGAATTGAAAACACCATTGCTGCTTAAGCACTTTGAGGATCGTCCTTGGCAATTGAAGCCAATATTTTTATGTCTTCAACCCATCCCTTCATCTTATCCTGGAAAATATTCAGTTTCAAAGCAATTGCTCCCAACTACTGCACCACGATGACGATTTCCTTTTGTTATTATTTCCATTCCATATTCTCCAAATAGCTTTTGTGCTTGGTTCAATTTCTCCTCATAAGCACACATTTTCCTGGGTTATGTCCATACTTAGGTCCAATCTCAAGCAAATTTGTCCACCATTTGTGAATGCCAGTGAGGTTTCCTGTTGCACTTGAATCATCTGCAAAAATCAAGCTGCAAACCAATCAAGTATGTAGGTTCCGAGCCTAAACGTCTTAACGTCTAAGTGTATTTAGTTAACATTAAACTTAAATCAAAATTACATCCCTCCACCAAAATTTCTGGATCCGCCCGTGAAAGATACTTTCACTAACTTAAAGGCTGTCTCGACTTTTATATCAGGGTAAGCTAGGCGATCGTAGAGAACTCTATCGACCGACAGTTAATAACGTTTGGCAATCGATTCTCTCATCACTTTGCCTTTCGGCCCCGGTTCGTCCCTATTGGAACTGCCCTTCGATTCCCACAGTGGTAACTTTAGTTATAGCAGTAAAATTCAAACTGTAGAAGCTTTTAAGTAACTTATTGCACAAAGCCTGTGCAGAAAAATTGAGGATGATTTAAAACAATATTAGATTTTTCACTTCAAAAATGTGACATGAAAACCAAACTAACCCCAAAAACACAAAAGCATTAGTTCACTGTCGCGCATTCTGACTTTTTAACTATCTCGAAATTAGAACATTACCCAATCACGAAATGAAACTTACTACATACACAACGGCTTTGCACTCAAAAATTTTGTAATCAAGATTGCACGCGAAAATACTGCATGCACCGGCAGTCCGGCTTTCAAAACACAATCGTACTGTTTTATGATAAAAAAAAAAATTACGCAGGGATTTACGCAGCTGCAGGTAGGCTATTTACGCAGCTCAATGTAGAAAGTGTAGGCCTAAAGAAATTTATGTCGGCCAAACCAAAAACCGGTTCTCCGTCCGATGGACAAGTCACAGAAATTTTTGGAAGAGCAAAATCATAAAAAATTCCCGTGCGGACCAGGCTGGACTTTTGAAACACTTTCTCAACCACCATGCAGCCTTTATGCAAGAGCAAATAAATCCGTTAATATTGGACTGTTTTGTAGTTATATTTTGACAAGAGCCGCTTGACGTATGCGAGCTTGATTTTTTAGAAAGTAGATGGATTGGCAAGCTTCATGCAGAAATTAATATCAATTATACCATGTTGCCGAAATTTCGTTAATTGCCTTTTCACACTTTGCTTTTGTATTTCTATTTTTTTTTGCTTTATAGACTTGTTTATTTAGCATTTGTATTGAATTTTTAGTTTATTTTTTCATTTTGACCTACGGCGTTAATGTCTTTTAAAAATTGGTCTAGCTGCATTTACAGTAAATTACCAACTGATATAATTTTACCTAGTCGATTGATTTTTATAGGTTTAGTTTTGCCATCTCCTGTATTCTTGTCGTTTTTCTTTTATTAATTATTATTTTTCCACAGCCTTGAACTTTGTACCGGTACCGATCCTATTTTAATAACTGGCTATGTGATATCACAATTTGTTTTTGTAATTTTGTTATTTTTAATTTGCTTATTCATTTGTTCCAATTTTTGCCCAGTTTTTTGAGAGCATGCAGGAAGCATTTTTCTTCCAGTCGAAAGTTAGAGAGATAGATTTTTTTTCAACTTTCCATAGTTTTTTAGTCGAGCCTAGAGTTCGAGAGATTTTTTCTGTGGTCGAGAGTTCCAGAGATAGGTTTTTTCCCCTTTCTTTAATTTTTTTAGTCGAGCCCAGAGTTAAAGAGGTTTTTTTAGTCGAGAGTTGAAGAGGTAGAATTTTTCACCTTTCTTTAGTTTTTTTTCGTCGATTAGTCTCTCAGATTAGTCAGATTTTTTTGAGCTGGTTTTTTAGATTTAGGTGAGTTAATTAGCGCATACACTATTTGGTGCGGGAGGTCTGGGGTTCAAACCCCGGGTCGGTCAAATTAGCACAGCGTCGCCAAAGGCCCGCCACCGCTGCGACGTTTCTTTGGGGCTGTGTGGCCAGGGCGCTAAGCCAAGGCCCCGCCACTCATTACACTCTACGGCGTTGTACCGCCAATATTATAGATTTGATTATTCTTTTTGTGGTGAGTTTCTATCCTGTTGGTTTTTTCCTAGGTTTTTGGAGCTTTTTTAGTTTACTCCGAGCTTTCAACCCGGGTAAGTGTTTACTTGTTTCTTGTTAGTTTTTTTTATGTGGTTTTAAGATAAATTTTTTTGGGGGGACACGAGGGAGTGCAGTAATTAGTTTACTTATAAGATTTTTTACCCGTCCAGTTTAGTCGTTATTATTTACTAGTCTACTTTTATTTTCTGAATTACTTTCTTCCCGCCTATATATATTTTTCTGGATAAATTGTATTTTCCCGCCTGCGTTCTATTTTTGTTTTTCGACACCGGTACTCTTTATTGGATTTGATTCGGGATAGAGTGCGTAGGTTATAGACTTTTCCATTATACTGTATTTTTATTTATTTAATTTTATTTGTTATTGAAAATTATCTTTTTTCGTTCTGCTTTTGCGTGTTTGCAGAATTTACTGATGGGTAGCTTAACAGCTGAAATCGATTTAAATAAAGTGTGAGCAATAATACTCTTTGACTAATTTTGCATCAAGCTGTAGCTTCTTGCCAGTTATTAAATGCTTTACGATAATTAACTATTCTTTGAATGCTTCATAAAGAGATTCACAAACAAACAAACAGACCGCACATTGAAAACCAGAAAGTAAGCTTGGAAACAATAAATTCTTACCGTTGGTAATTTTTCTTCATCCTCCCCATTAGCGTCGCTGCGGTTTTTTATATGACAAAATAAAATCGAGAAAAACTAAAAATCAACTAATCAGATTTTATCTTTTCCATCTGTTGTCACTTGCTTCTCCAGTTAGAGGTGAATAAGGCGATCTTTTTCGCAACATTATTTGATTATTTCTTGAAATAAAATCATAATAGCATCAGAACCATAGTTAAATGAATGATTACCGTTAACGGTAACATAATATCAGACTTTAAAACCTTAACCCCCATCTGACTCAGTTGGCTGTCCCTGCGTACTGACTAAGCTTACTGCTTGAGTTTGCGACGATTTATTGGCTTACACCGAAAAAAGTTCCGGCAAAAAGAAATCGATTAAAATTTTTCATGCAGATATAGCCAATTAAAATTATTGATAAAAACACTTTATTCTATTGGCGCTGCGCTAGACTTCATCAAAATACAGTAGCTGTTTAAATTTCTTTCGCAGAAGTAGCAAATAGCCCGCAAGAATTGCTTAAAAATACATTCTATATTCTATTCGTATCTTGCTGGTTTGAGATCTATGTCTATGTATATTTTAATATTAATTAAGCAAAATCGTTGTTTAATAAAACAAAAGAAGGGCAATACCAAGCGAGCAAATTATAATCCTTTTGTCAAAAGTTGCTGATGGCAAGTTCTTTAAGAACATTTTATTTGCGATCGATTGACCACTCTATTGTTTTTTTGTTGTAAAACTTGGCTATTAAGGCGTGAAATGTGTGAGGTTATTAGCAGCCAACACAATGAGCTAGTTCTTTGAAGTTGTTTTTTGTAGAAAGTCAATCGTAAGCTTGGAAACTGCAACATAACACCGTAAATTTTTACCATCAAACTAAAATTATCAGAAACGTCAATTAAACAACTTACAAGCCAAAGTTTTTAACTTGCGGACTTTAATTAATGTTCATCCGCAACCACAAGTCCACAATTTCAACAACGATAGTCCGCAAATCCGAAAGTACGCAATAATTTTTGCTAATCCGCAATTGCGGACTTGCCCAGCACTGCCAAGTAGCCTTTGGTTTTGCGTAGTACATGCCAAATTTTGCGTAAAGAATTTAATCATTATATATGCTATTTCCATTCACAGCAACATTATTTATGAAGTTGTTGAGACAGATGATTGTTGGTACAGAACTTGAGTATAGCCAAAAGAAGAAGTTTCATATTCCCGAAACCTTTCGTCTAACACTTGTCAAGGGAATCGTCAGAATGAATGTATAGAGCTGAGAAGGCTTAGGCCTTGGCTCCACCGGTCAATAATCATTTGGGAAATTATCTTCGGTCAATGGCCAAAGTTTTGACGGGAATGCAAGCTCGGCTCCACTAGTCATTGACAAGGAAAATGACAGCTGATATTTTCGCGTTTGTCTGGTCATTGACCGCTTTGCGAGAATTTCCTAGAGGAGCGTAGTTCTTTGACCAATTTGACGAGAGTATTATGTTTATCGATGCATTTCCATGCATTTTTCTTTGGTTGGCTCTCTTTGTAGCTAGCCAACGATTTGTCGAATATGCATTGAAACTTTTGCACTTCAATGCAAAGCTTTTCATATTTGAGCAGTGACATAATTGCTGCTACCATCTAGCTTGCCCGAACACGAAAGAACTAGATTTTCCAACGATTGATTACACTGTGTAACACAATTTTTGTTCCCGGCTTCTAAGTGTTATTTCCTGATTGGTTACGTCTAGGAACCAAGGAAAACGCACATAGTTTCACCTAAACTTTGCTTTTGTGAATATGAAAGTGATATTTCGAAATTCAGTTTTTTGGCTAAAATCGTGTAATCTAGCATGTAAAATCTGGTGTTATTTCTCGATTGTTTACGCAATCGGGGAGGTTGACATCTTGTATTCATAGTTTATGTTTGTTTAAGCAACAAATCAGGACAAATTTTCGTCCTATTTACGTAGTTGACAACCTAAACCGCTTATACCAAGGCTATTGGAAACTTTGATATAATTGCAAATTGTAAGTGAATCAATTTGAAATGCACGGTTTATCTAGTTTTCCGACAATACTCTCAAGTTCACTTTCACGGATCAGCCTCCATATGTAGTCACCCATCATGCCCTCATTATGCTCTCCTAGGTAGCAACGTTCAAAATTCAATATATCTTGATGAAAACCTTCGCCATGCATCCATGTTTTCCATAAACTGATCCGGATCAGCGTCAAGCATCTGCACTTTGAGAGACATTCTGCAGCCCCTTTTGCTGCAGTCTTCACTAATTTGGCAACCAGCTCTACACAATTTTCAGCTTTGTGACTGCCCAAAAATCACGAACCACTGGCGCAAAGCTGCCCACTCTGTTGTCAGTTTTTCAAGAAATTTGTTGTAGTCCAGGATCTTTCTTGTCTGCGGGCCAACAAAAATACCAGCTTTTATCTTTTTTCTTCAGAAATTTTGGAAACAAGTTTTGTGGATACTTGAATGCGTCTGAATTCTTGTCTACTGCTTTAACAAAATGTTTGAAAAGGGCCAGTTTTATGTGCAACGGAGGCATCAATATTTTGCTGGGGGTCAATTAGAGGGTTCCATTTGATGTTGCTTTTCCCAACAGAATATTTAGTTTATTTTGGCCATATTCGTCTATAGTAGTGTGCAGTTGTGTCTCGACTATCCCAATGGCAAAGGTAACACGGAAATTTTGTAAATCCACCTCGAAGACCCATCAAGAATGCCACTATTTTGAAATCTCCAATTACTTGCCAGTTGAACTGGTCATACTTCAGATCAATCAGAAGAGTTTTGACATTTGCATAATTTTCTTTGAGATGCACTGAGTGGGCAAGAAGGATAGATGGATATCTGTTTTCATAGTAGGTACCTTTTAGACTCCTGCTTGGGAACTATCGATAAACAGGTGCCAGTTGTTTGGAATACAAGGAATCTCAGCCGAGTCAAAAAGACCATTTACATCATGCCAAAAGCAAAGCCCATTCACTGTGGCAAAAAACTCGAGAAGTCTTGATGACGTTTACACTGGGCAGTGACTCGAGCAGATGAATCAAGCAATTTCATTGTTTGAGTCTGGATGTCAACCATTCTGATTTGGTTCGGTGCGAACAAACCAAATTAGAAAAACTTCTGCGTTGTTTGTAAACTCTCTTAAAGCTGGTTACTAGAAATACCTGTTGGTGATGGCAACAGCTCAGGTGGCCTAGTGGTAAGAGGGTCCGCCTCTGCAGTTGTAGACTTAGGTTTGATTCCGAGTCGGGCCAAACCAATGGCTTTGAAATTGGTATTCACAGCTTCTTTGCTTGACACTCAGCATGAAAGGGACCGTGTGAAGAACAAGCGAGCAAGTTCACTTGCCGTGCCGTTGGGAAAGGCACTTAGCGGGATTTCCCAGTTTGGGAGTGGTAAACAGATGGCTGGCACCTCCTACGCTAGCTCCTTGCAGCGCTTTGATCGTTTTCTGGTGAGAAAAAAGGCGATTTTTTAACCCTTCTGGTCGTGAGTGATCAGGAAATCGTGGTTAAAGCCCGGGAACAAACAAAAATTTTTTTTGTCACACAGTGTTATGTGATTTTATGACGTCTCTTCAAAGTTTTTCAAACGATAGAAAAAATGCGCCAATGTCTTTGATGAAATAAATGCCTTTGATTCTATTGTCTTCTGATGAAACGCGCCTGTCTATAAGTAGGGCAAGCGCATTTTCATTTTATAATTCTCAGTCACACACATCAAAACTTTTTGATATTCGTGACCAGGGAATATTTCCTGATTTTGCGGTATTGACATAGTCTGGTCAATCACCAGCGCGGCTTCACCAGTCATTGACCGAGAATTTCTCTTGTCATTGACCGTTCGATTCTGACATTTGGTTGTTCTGTTTCACTCCCCGCATTTCTGCGATGTCAGAAAAGAACGTCGTGAAAGTCGGGTCCACTAGTCAATGACTGGAATATTATGGGAAATTCTCTTGGTCATTGACCCGCGGAGCCAAGGCCCTACAGAGCGAGCAAAGACATCGAAAAGAGAACGAGGGAAGTGCGCTTCTGATTCGACGAAATGGCGGCCAATCAAAAACAGAAGCGCTATTAGTGCTTGATTTTCAAAGCGTAAACAAATTCTTTTGCCGGCACAGAATGGGCTGAGAAACTTCAATACAGACCGCTTGCTGATCAATCAATTGTGTGCTCAACATTACAGCGATGATAAATTTGCAACTTTTTCCAAAGGTCGTTCGGCTTATCATCTATCTGTTTTGGAAGCTACCTTTATTAAAGTTTCTCAGCACATCCTGTGCCGGCATAAAGAATTTGTCATCGCTTTGAAAATCATGCACTAATAGCGCTTCTGTTTTTGATTGGCCGACATTTCGTCGAATCAGAAGCGCACTTCTCTCCTTCTCTTTTCGATGCCTTCGCTCGCTAAGCGTTTTCAGCTCTATACTTTTCATTCTGACGATTCCCTTGCCAAGTGTCAGTTCCGTATTTCTGCAAATCTGGGCTATGGTCGCTTCGCAGCCTCTCTCTGAAAAGATTTTGCATTTTGTTTTTGCTTGCGCATTAAAATTTTACTTTTGTTGACTAATCCCGCAGCGCTCTTCTCGGAAAATAATTAAATGAATGAATGAAAAGCTTCGGGAATATGAAACTTCTTCTTTTGGTTATAAAGTTGTCTTTGTTTTTCTTGGAATTAATCTAGCAAACTCTATTTGTCTGTTCTTTACTTTTTCTCTTTTGCAACTGCTATCCTTTTTACTGTATTAAATGCCCAAACGCCAGATTGAGTAATTTTGTTGTGTGGTTTTCAATATGGTTCTCCCTGATTGGTATCACTGATGAGGGACGTAATCTCGAAGCAGGATAGCTTAAGTCTTATCTTGCATGTTTTGTAAATTATTTATAAACTATTTATAAATATTTTGGAAAATCGTTCTATTAATTATTTTATTTATAAATTTATTTATAGATTTTTGATAATTTTTTGTGAAATTTTTTTTAATTTTTGCACTTTTTTATGCCATGAAATGGAATTTTTTGTAAGTTTGAAAACAAAATGGCTGAGATGTGTTGTGCCATGAAAATAAAACAGAATTACGCTTAATAATCATGACAATCGTAAAAAGTGTTAATCAACTCAACTAGTCGAATGCGAGCAATGAGATGAAACTACTGTACTATAGTATAATGCAAGTAACAGTAACGCAAGCCATCGAAAATTAAACGAACAAAGTATGACGCTAAATATAAATTAACTTTGATCACGTCATTATTTATATAATGCTACTTTGCATCTGCAAATCTATAAAAATAAAACAAAACCAACTATTCTGATGATCGAAACATGAGCGAACGCCAGTTGACAAAAACTTCAAATTCTTCCGAATATTTGAGCGAAAATACAGCTGAAACATCACACACTTGATGCCTGGCCCTGTCTAAGTATTTATTCGCTTGCAGTAACATCCGGCAGCAATACGATAGACAACTAATCTATTTCTTCGATCGGTCAGAAAAATGTTTCGGAGCACTGGAAATGTATAATATCCGCCTAACGCCGTGCCAAATGACGGGTTACGGCATGGTTGCCCGGTTGAACAGCTGACGTAAGAGTATTGAGAAACTGACAAGTTTGCTACATGTAAGCAGTGCTTCTTCATCCCCGGGGCGACGTCATTGCCTTCCCATGGGCCAATGAGTATCGATGTGTCACATCTGGAAAAAATGATGATTTAGTGAATAGATTTGATTGAAATTTTACTTATTGAAAACACAAAATAATTCTTTAAAAAATCACCGAAATAAATAACAGAAATTACGCAATGACGTCAAACGGGCGTTTTTAATATAAACTACGATAATGATGATTTTTTCATTTTGATGACGACCATCGTTTTTTCATTATTATCCTTATGTCACGAAAAAGCGACGGAGGCGCTATGCATAGGACAATTCCGGACTCGCTAAAAGAGTTGCCTTTGTTCCCGAGTTTTGTTGTTGACTTCTTTAGTTTGGTGCTGGTTAGATTCCATCAGGTAGAGAGAGAGAGAGAGAGAGAACCATTATGAAACATTTTATCCAAGGAGACAACAACGAGCTTGGGTGAGAGTTGAACCACTGACGTTGCGTTCATGGTCGTCGTAAAAACGACGCTCGGAACCATTCGGCCACGCAGCCGACTAAAAACCGAGTAATATCCAAAGTAGGTTTGATTTGTCTGTCCATGTAGAAGCCCGCATGTTGAACTGGCACAATATTCATTAAAGTAAGTTGTCAAGAAATTAGTCATCATTTATAAACTCGACATTCTAAGCCAGATCCAAAACATAGACTTAAATTGTCATCGTGAACCTGAACACCTCTTATGAGTAACTATATACCGGTATCAAAAACATTGTAGCCGACATTTTGAGTCAGACAAAAAAATATTGGGGCAAAATACGACTTGATTACGCCAATGTTCAAATCAAAAGACAAGAATACTCCACCGCTAATTCCCATGTCTCAACTCTTTCTCTCGCCCCGGTTATGTAAGAAGAAAAGCAAAAGTTATTATATAGTGCCAGAGGGAAGTTGTTGGTGGTGGAATTACATGAAGCCTATTTTTAATATTTTTAACCTATATTTTTATTTGCCTTCTTGAAATGAGATTTTGAGATATGCTTCATGTTGGAAAACAAAACTTTCTTTTTGTGGAAAAAATAAACCTTGAAATGTGTGGAAATTAACGCCAATTTGATTGAAGGATATTGATATGTTAAAATACTACAACCAACCACTTTCTACAACTTACTTTAAAATGGGAACACCTCCTTCGATAGACGTCACGTAGATGAACGCAATCAACAAAAAAACATAGATTCGAATCATCTGAAAGATATTAATTTGCATTCAGTCAAATTAGTGTAAGCCAAATGAGTATCAGCAGTGTAAGCTAGGCAGTACAAAACTGTAAGTCAAAACCTTTATTCCTGTTGGTTTTTGAAATTATATAAATACTTTTGCGTGTTTGCCGAATTTATTTATGATTGCGTAAAGACGAAATCTTTATGAATAAAGCGTTAAATCAAATGCTCAGATTAACTTTTTATTAAGAATTTAAATCCTCAATAGCATGTTTCTTGCTAAGTGCGATCTTCAGGAGGTGTTTTATTCAAATAGAATCGCACTCAGCGAGAAACAGGTTGTTGAGGTTTTAAATTCTTAATAAAAACTTGATCTGAGCATTTGATTTGATTGTTGGCTCTGGCTAAGCCATGGCGCTCTCTACTGTTCCGACAACATACCGCTAATGCAGGGAATAAAGCGTGAGCCACAATATATTGGGTCGAATCTTACTAAAATTGAATTTTTCAGCATTCAAAGTTGAAATCAAATTATTTTAATGAACAGATATTACATCTTTCTCAAAACAGTGAATAAAATCATAGGCGCAACCAGGGGGAAGTAAGGGGGCTGAATCCCCTTCCCTCCCCCCCCCCCCCCTTTAATCGTATGGACAACAGCAGATAAAACAGCTGTGGAAAACTTGCAAGTACCGATAATGGTAGTTTCGTCAATATTCGCAGTGTTCAACAGACAAATAAACGTCGATTTTACTTTGAAGGTATCAAAGGCCATATAACGAAAACAACGGTTAAGCGGACTTGTTTATTCAGTTTAATAGTTTTACCACAACTTAACATCCGCAGCAAAAGTTAAACACAGGAATATTAATACGTAAGTACGCAGCCTCTTTTACCACTTTCATAAAGTTGCCATACACAAAAGTTACACATGCCAAGTTGTAGCGAGGATACAGTGATACGACCATACGGTCTACAAGTCTACTGTCCTCCTCACTTCTCTAGAACAACTTGAAATTTCAACATTTTTTCTTTAATTACCAGTACTATAAAAACAATAACCGTGAAAAAAAAAATAATAATAAAATAAATGAATGAACAGAAACAAAATAAAAAGTATAAGAAACACACAAGTATGCAATAAGCAATCAGAGTACAAGTTAGGTTATTTATCGGACAATAATACACAATATTGTGGAAATTTGTTGGTTATTCCTCGTATTTGTAAGCTAAATATCGAATTTGTAAGCTAAAATATCAAATGCTTTGCTATCGAATCACCGAAAACGATCAGTTGACAAAGAAAGTGATTGAAGTTAACATGCCGCAAGTGCCAGTAGAACATCTGACTTTATTGGTTAAGTTTGCTTCGATCAGAGGCGTCATGCAACTACAAAATTTGCAGGGGCCCGAGTAACAACTGAAACAGATACTGATCATAATTCACAACCTTTGTAAAAGCCGTATTTAGCATTGAGTAACATCACGAAAAAAAAAGAAAAGTAAGAAAAGACACTAAAACACGTCACTACACTTCAAATTTTGGATAAGAAATCGAAATTTAATTTGATGGCCCCGACCGCTTCTTAATTAATTATGGACATTATGTGCAATGAGTAGGGCATTCACGATTGAGCAAAGGAGGACATAGCTGGAGGGTTGGGGGCCAAGCCCTCAGCAGCCGGAGCTTAAGGACGTCTGGGGGCGTAGCTACCAGCCGCCAGACCCCCTTAGACTCTAGCGTAGCTCCCAGCCGCCAAAGGATTAATACTGCTTTACCGTTAAAACACCCGTTTTAGTACACTCACCGAAAAAGAACAAACCGGTACCTGCACTGAGTGCAGTCACTATTGTGGTGTTAAACAAACAAAAAATGAACTTTGTAGTATACAAGAAAGAGGGGGTAGGCCGTTAGTTTGAAGGATGAAGACGAGATGGCACGCTGACGAAATTTTTCATTTTTAAAATTTTATAAATGATCAAGAATAACAAACGTCAGAAAATTGTGAAGGGGGGGATCGGGCCTTTCCGGGTCACAATGGCACGACGCCTCTGCTTCGATCATAGTAGGCCTATGATTTTTTGCAGTATGGTCGATTAATTTAGTAAGAAAGTTGAAGTTGTCAAAGGTGCTGTTCAAACAAGCACCGAGTCCAAGATTGCTGTAAAACCAAGAACTTTTCACTTGCTAATTGAAACTTTGATGCTGAACATTGTTTTCAATTTTCAAGTTAAACAAATTTCACAACACTAATCGTGAGTCGCTTCGGGATCGCTGCTTTGTAAACTAGCCTAAACTTTCAGTTTCAACAAAAAGTTCGCCTGCCAAGTTGAACCGGTTTCGGACATAATGCTCATCTCTCTTATGTTTTGATGAACAGATATTGAGTTGAGCGAAAAAAACTAGCAGTGGCTTTCGTTGAAATCGAGGCCAGCGTCACCTCGCGAGCCAGTCAAATATAACAGGCCTTCCAGAAAATCAAGAGCTGCCATGAACTAATGGTAAACGCAAATATATATTAGGCCCCACAGGCGCACGCAGTGTGTGTGGGGGACGGTACCATGCCCCCTGGTCCTGGGGCTTTTGTAGATTATAAACCGCACTTACGCATCATCCAATTAAATGCGCCAATCGGTCAAACGTCATTACCCAGGTCCCAAGAAATTCCGCCGCGAATTTTGCGTCGATACACAGTATACTGTAGCAAGCAAAAAAGGCAGATATGCATAGGCCTACATTGCATATTTCTATCTTATGTAATTTAAGAGAGCAGAGACATTACACAGCAGTTTGGTTTGAATGTAGCGCATAAATTTTTGAAAATAATCGAAGCTGCAAAAACCCAACTTTCAGTCTACAAAGGCAATTACTTAAAATAATAATGGTTGCAGCCTCTTTTCATTTATTTTAGCCTAGTTTCTGCTTATAGACACACAGTAGAGGCTACATAAACGTCTGAAGTGATTGCGCTCACTGCAGACACCGGTGTGTCCTTTTTTGATAAAAAAGTGTGCTAAAATGAGTGTTTTTTATATGAAAACCATAAAAATCTGTTGGCGTCTGGGTGCCCCCGGTTTTAGCCTCCCATTGCCAGGTCCTAGGTGACCCACTTCTAGCCCCCTACTTACGAAAATCCTCGTTGCGCCACTGAATAAAAATGCTTGATTTTCATAAATTTGAAGCTGATTATAACGAAGATTTCGGTTTAAGGTACAACAAAAAGTTCACCTTCTACTGAACTTGTTCCAATATTTTGCTTCTCTCCAACTCTACGACTGCTTCTCCTTCCAAATAGGGCGGCGTTTTTATAACTTATAATTCCAAATAGGGAAAATTTTCCACCTACATAATTTGTAATAAAACAGTATTGCAAGTGTACGTTGCGGTCAAAGTGACGTCGGCTTTTACGTTCTGCTTTAACAACAAAAATTATACTTTTTGCTAGCTTTAAATGCTAATTTGAGAATAGCATGTAAAAAAGATATAGAAGAAGACACGGGGGTATTTACGACTCTGGAATTTCTGCTTTAAAACCAAAAAGTGCTTATTTTGGGGTTTTAAAAAATTTTTAAAACAAAAATGTTTTATTTTCAAGTGAGGAACTCAAAATAATCGAGATGGTCTGATAAGCAGAAGTGTTCTAGAGTTGTAAATACACCCGAGTCTTCTTCTATCTTTTTTAAATGTTGCTCTCAAATTAGCATTTGGAGCTAGTAAAAAACATAATTTTTTTGCAAACAAGTTAATTTAAATGAAAAGTATTTAACTTTTAAGCTCGCAATGAATCAACGCTAAGTAAAAAGTGACAAATATATTTCGCTCCCGAAAGGGAGCGTGCTTAGCGTCTGAAAAAAAAAATTAAAATCAAGAGCCAAATCGATTTAGACTAAAATCAAGAAGGAAAAAGCTCTCAAATTTAATAGCTCTCGATCCTGATGATTGGGTTAACTATTTGCAAAATTAAAAAATTGAAAATTTTAAACTATGACGAAAAAAACACATCGGGATCTAACCGGGGTAAAATAAAAATCAAGTATGAGGTCAGATAAACAATGAAAGCAAAGAAAATAATATAAACAATGAAAGCAAAGAAAATAATAAACAAAAACTAAACAATGATATGGCACCAAAACAAAAACAGAAAGGAAAACAAGTTTAAATCAGAAAACATCACTGGCGTAAAAAGTACAAGTATATCACAGTGCAATTATATAAATCTCGGGCATATCATTTTTTTAATGTTGATGGTGGCTCTAAGAAGACTAGCCCATTTATCCTCGCAGACATCAAGATTCATGACAGGAGGTTGTTCCACAAATATAACAAAAAGCATTCAGCAATGTCAGGTTTATTCAACAAGAAACTTTGATGTTGCTTATACAAATGTTTGAGTAGCGCACCTTTGTCACTCTGTAATGACAAAGTAAAAGTTTTCCAGTTCTTTCTATGGCTCTTTCATCTGGTTGAGAATTTATTTTTGGTTTGACCTACATATCGGTTGTTGCGTAGCTGGCAAGTTGCTACGTATGTTTAAAACTGTGACATTAAAATCGGAGATGTAGTTGATTTTTACCTTAGTTTGGAATAAGTTAATAAGTTGTTTGTATGGAGCAGCTTTTTACATCAAGCTTGCGTGTTGTTTATTGCAAATAATAATTATTTTCAAAAAATTCTTCTTGTTAAATATAAATTGATGATTCCAGTTTCATTGACGTGCTGGCTGATCTTTTTAATTGCATTGATGCTGCAAACCATCTCCGAACCACAAACTTGCGTCGCACAGTTGTCAAGTAAAGTTTTGATAATAAAAAAATGAAAAAGCAAAGGAGAAAGTAAAAAAAAGGATGAAGCAGAAAAAATAAATTAAAAGAGGAATGAGAAAGAGAGGGAAAAAAGTGAGAGAGGAAAAAGAGCCATCAACTTAACTGCTATAGCTTTACAACAGGAACATGTTAAACCGAGTGCAAAATTCGACTTTAAAATTTGAGAATAACAGTAATTCAATTTGTTCCACGCCAGCCGTATAATGTCTGGCTTGTTTTGGTTGCCATAGCTTGAAAATTTCCCAATTAATATTATAATCGTTTAACCAATATGAGGTGTTATGAAAACATCACGACTCAATCTTCAAACACACGTTAACCGCCTTTCAAGATTTGTCGTTTTTTACGCTCAGAATTTTCAATTTTTTGAAAATCGCTCCACAACGGTTGTGGGAATACTTGCCTCCAAGCCCAGCAGGAAATGCGGGATGGGACAATGGACCATGGACCAATCATGGATGTCGGAACAAATTCCACAATTCACCACATGAAAAAGCCATCAACAGCATGCTACGATTTTTCAGTTAAACCTGAAAATTTAACAAAACTATCTACCATTCTAAAAACCGTTTTTTTTTTTTTTTTTTTTTCAACAAAACAAATCAAGGCACTACAATTTGAGTGATTTGAAACTTCAAAAAATTTATTGAACCAAAATTTTCATCCGTAAACAATTAAAAAATTCACGATGATTGTTTTCATAACATGTTATTTTTAACTCATGGTTTACTTGATTGTGGCCTCATCATCACAGCTGAGTGAGCGCCATGTCAGGTAGGAGGCAATTATGCAAATTTCATCCCATAATGCGTTAACTCAAGCAAATCATTTGCTTGACTTCATTTCGACGCTTTAGTGTTTTTTCGACATGGTATTGAAGGCATTCATGCATGACAACCGCGGCAGCATATTAGGTTCTCAGAAATTCAGTCGAATTTTTTTTTTTTTTTTTGTTATGGTAGAGGAAAATTGTATAATTGGTGTCTATATTTAGTACGGATGACTAAAAATATAATTCATAGTTATAAATAGGGCTACTCAAAAAAGTGTATTGGTAATTCCAAAATAATATCATCGATATTTTAAAATATCTTTCGAAAATAGACTCTGTTAGAATATATTTTAAAACCTTTTATATAACGTGATTGTTGGCTTTATTCAGTTCAGTTGTTTTATTTGTCAAGTTACGACGTCCAATCAAAATGCATGCACACAACAGTTGCACAACACAGACTGGAGGAGTCCTTGACGAGGAGACAGCGACAAGAACACAAAGGTCATCAAAGTCCGCTGCTACCTCACCAACCACCGATTTGTTGCTCAAGAAAAATTCAGAAAAACACACACACTCAGACACACGCGCACACACACTCACAAACATACAATTTAACACCAACGGTATTAACGTACAAGCATAACGAACAAAGCAGAGTAAATAAAAAGAAAAAAAAATAGTAATAACACTAGTTCAGTCAGTTTTTTGCCAAGCAACGCAATGCAGTCGCTTAGCAAGGAGGCAGCGAAAAGACACAGAGGTTATCCAACCAGCTGCCGCCTTACCAAGAACAGCAAAAAACAACTTTCAGCGTAATAAAAGTAAACAACCATATACAAAACGAAAACAAACTAGGCCTATGATATGTGCTAGAAAACAAACTGGAATATGAGACATTTTATAGATAACCAATAGGTTTTGAAAGACTAACAGAACATCCAAACAAACAGCAACTACTGTATTACATTGAAATACATCCAAGCAAAAAGAGTGTGAATGTTGAGTTGTCGACTTTAATGTGACTTTTGAATTTGCTTGTTGTTCACCAACAAGTCGATACAACCTGCTTTCACTCCGTATTTGTGCAAAATCACCTAATCCTTCATTACATTACTCATAATTTAATGTACTTCAAATTTTAGCATATAGCATAATACAGGGGTGGGGAGCCGGCAAAGCACAGCGGGCCGCATTGATCGCATAATATTTTCAGCGGGCCACATTTCCTTTTAACTGTTAAATTTCGCTTTAAAAAAGCACAATATTTCGTCGCAAATTTAACAACATTCATGCTGAGCTGTTTTTTATCGTAAAATCACAGACTTTTACGCGTTTTGTATGCTAAAATATAGCAAGTAGTTGAATGTGACGCAGTTTTTAAGAAATCTTAATGTTTTATATTCCACCATTTTGTTGTACACTTGACAATTAAAGTTCTGACGCGGGCCACATTCAAAACTTGAGCAGGCAGCATGTGGCCCGCGGGCCGCAGGTTCCCCACCCCTGGCATAATATATAAAGACGCCCAGAATTGCTTTTTGCTTTACACTCTTTAGAAGAAAACGATAGCAAATGGAGCTAACTGTTAGGCAGGTTCATTATTTCTTTTGATCAACGATCACATGGCTCAATGTTTTTTCTCTTTTTGAACTTATTCTTACAGTTAGCTCCTTTCGCTTTCCTTCAATCATAGGCACGTTAATTCATTCTTTTGATCAACGACCATAGAGACCACTTTTTTCTCTTTTCGCACTTAACGCTTAACAGTTTGCTCCCATGTGCATGGGCTACTTGCAGTACCGGTATGTAATTACCACCAATACTTTGACCTATTGTAGATTGTTAGTTTATGACTCGTCGTCGTCGTCGTTTGGCGGGGCATCTCTTCCAAGACAGGTGAAAGGACCAAGGCCGAGGGTTTATCCTTTTACCACCCTGGCCACCAAACTGCTTGGGTCAGATGCTGACTGTAAGGGACTTCAGCCAGCATCTTGTTTCGTCATCCAAAACCATTAGACCAAACATACCTCGGGGTGCTCGATGTATGGGACACTGTATGGGACACTGGGTTACGACGTCTGAGAAATGGCGTCCCCCAGGGATCGGTCCTGGCCCCCCTCCTTTTCAACATCTATACATATGATATCCCCTCCATAACGTCCAAGAAGTTCGCCTATGCCGACGACCTGGCGATACTTCATACATCTGGAGAATGGAAGGAGTTGGAAAGGACTCTAAGCCAGGACATGACTACACTCTCGGAATATCTCCAGACCTGGCGATTGAAGCTTAGCCACACTAAAACGGTGACGGCGGCCTTTCACCTCCACAATCGAGAGGCTAAGCGTGAGCTTAAGGTCTGTAACATCGGTAAGACCTTACCTTTCTGTCCAGTTCCCACTTATCTTGGGGTCAAACTGGACAGATCGCTCACATATCGTCCTCACCTGGAAGCATTGCGCAAGAAGTTAAGTGCTCGCGTCTCACTGTTGAGGCGACTTGCCGGAACAGGTTGGGGTGCTAGCGCTAAGACATTACGCACAGCTGCCCTGTCTCTGGTCTACTCGACTGCCGAGTACTGCGCACCAGTCTGGTGCCGCAGCGTGCACATACGGCTTATCGACAGTGTAATAAATGACGCCTTGCGCATTGTCACTGGGTGCCTGCGTCCCACTCCATCGGTCTACCTTCCGGTTCTTTCAGGCATCCAGCCAGCTGAGCTTCGCCGCCAAGGAGCGACACTCTCCCTAGCCAACCGCAGCTCCCTGGACCCTGACCACATTTTACATGGCCAGTTTCATGAGTCACAGGACGTATGTAGGGAGAGATTGAAATCTAGACGCTCATTTGTACCTGCTGCTCGGAAATTACTAGGCAGTCTTTCTGAGATGGACGTCCGTGCAGCCCAGGGGACGAACACGAAATGGGACATGGAGTACTCTGCCAACGCATTGTCACTCCACGCTTTCATTCCCAAGGCTAGCTCCAGACCCTTGGGTATGGGTCTGCCCAGGGCAGCCTGGGTCAAGCTCAACCGTCTGCGTTCTGGTGTTGGACGTTTCTGTTCGTCCATGTACAAATGGGGTCTCGCTCCTCTAGCGAATTGTGAGTGTGGTGCCAGTGAACAAACCGCAGTTTATGACTCATGGGTTACTAATTGTTTCGAAAAAGGAATAACAATGCTAGGAGCACTAAGATGGGTTTTCGAACTCAACTTCAATAAAAAGATAATAGCCAGTATATTTGCAATCATACTCACAAACGTTTCGGTAAAAACTTATACTATCATCAGTGTGAAACTACATAAGCACTAGGCTAGAATAACCAGCACAAGATTGCTCCGGATGGCAGATGCTTTCCCGTAGCCCGGAGCGTTACTCTGTCTACGCTATTTAATCTGGCTGACAGAAACCGAATCTGCCTTAACGGCGAGACACCTAACGATGTTCAAGCTGGGCAGCGGCAAACGTCCTTTTCAGGACGGGGCGATGCGCATCTTCGGCGCACCGTCAACAAGTTCCAAAGGCCCAGCATTCTCCAACTGAACATCGAAGGCCTCACTGCTAGCAAGATGAGCGTGTTGCATCATCTTGCGTTACAGTGTGAGGCACCCGTCATCCTCTTACAGGAAACCCATTGCACCTCGGTAGAAAGGTTAGATCTTCCGAGCTACCATCTAGCTGGGTTTTCCTTGAGCAGGAAGCATGGTCTTGCTACGTTTGTCCATGAGCGTCTGAAGTGGATCCTAATCGACCAGTCCCCACCAACATCGGAGATCGAGTGGGTGTGCGTGGATGTTGATAACTATAAAATAGTCAACGTCTACAAACCCCCTCCAACACGGATGCAAGCATCTGATCTTCCAGCATTCCCCCATCCCTGCCTCTATGCTGGCGACTTCAACTGCCACCATGTTGACTGGGGCTATAATAATAACAATCCAGATGGTGAATGCCTGGCTGGCTGGGCCAGTGCCAACAACTTCACCCTGCTATATAGCCCCAAGGAGGCCGCCAGTTTCCATTCTGGCCGCTGGAAAACAGACACCAACCCAGATCTTGCATTTGCCAGTGTCGATTTGGACAGTCGCTTACCTGACAGACGTATCTTAGGAAAGTTCCCAAGGTCACAACACCGACCCTCGCTTATAAGTCCACCCAAACTTGCTCATCCACAACTGAGCAAGCCAGTAAAGCGATGGAACTTCCGCAAGGCCAACTGGGACCACTATTCTAACCTAACCAACAAACTGGCCAAGAGTTTACCGCCACCTGAATCTCAAAACATCGATCAGGTTTACCAGTGCTTTTGCAAGGTAATAAGCACTGCGGCGAAGAAATGCATCCCTCGTGGTCGACACTCTCCAAGGAGCGACACTCTCCCTAGCCAACCGCAGCTCCCTGGACCCTGACCACATTTTACATGGCCAGTTTCATGAGTCACAGGACGTATGTAGGGAGAGATTGAAATCTAGACGCTCATTTGTACCTGCTGCTCGGAAATTACTAGACAGTCTTTCTGAGATGGACGTCCGTGCAGCCGAGTGGACGAACACGAAATGGGAAATGGAGTACTCTGCCAACGCATTGTCACTCCACGCTTTCATTCCCAAGGCTAGCTCCAGGCCCTTGGGTATGGGTCTGCCCAGGGCAGCCTGGGTCAAGCTCAACCGTCTGCGTTCTGGTGTTGGACGTTTCTGTTCGTCCATGTACAAATGGGGTCTCGCTCCTCTAGCGAATTGTGAGTGTGGTGCCAGTGAACAAACCGCACATCACATCATCTCACGGTGTCCCATACATCGAGCACCCCGAGGTATGTTTGGTCTAATGGGTTTGGATGACGAAACAAGATGCTGGCTGAAGTCCCTTACAGTCAGCATCTGACCCAAGCAGTTTGGTGGCCAGGGTGGTAAAAGGATAAACCCTCGGCCTTGGTCCTCCCATCTGTCTTGGAAGAGATGCCCCGCCAAACGACGACGACGACCAGCACAAGAAAGAAATTATCTTAAATACAGCACAACTATTACGTCATAAACAAAGTGGTTGGGATTTACGTAAAATATAACTAAAGGGGCAAATTAAACAGTTACGTGCAACTGGAGGGACTAGATTAGTAGTAGGATTATTAAGTACAAATACTGAAGGATTAATTGAATCATAACTAAAAAAAGACGTTGAATGTAAATGGAAATTAAACATGTTCGTTTGATCCAAACAAACATCCAAACTACCGTATATCGGAGACATGTCTCATCAAATTGAAAAAGAAATTCGGCAATATCTATTCAAAAAACTTTCCCAAAAATCAAAATTTGTTATGGTACACGAAACAACAACTATTGGCCAAAAATTCAGGTACAAGGACCGTCAAACACTGCTACACAGCTCAGGAGTAGTGTACAAACTCAATTGCTCATGCGGACAATCATACATTGGACAAACCAAAAGAAATTTGAAAATTAGACTCAATGACCATATGCCAAAAAACTCAACTAATAATGAAACTGATGTATCCCAACACTTGAAAAATAACCCAGACCATACGATGAACTTTCATTCCCCCGAAATACTAGCTCACAGCAATAACATCCGAAAACTCCGCATCAAAGAAACTCCACTTATCCAAAATCTTCAACCACAATTAAATATCGATGATTCTTCCAACCCCATCTACCTATTTAACATTTAGCTCACTTCGCGCAATATTCGTGTAGGCCTAAATCGCAATCAGTAACGTGTTTAATTTTCATTTATATTCAACGTCTTTTTTTAGTTATGATTTAATTAATCTTACAGTATTTGTACTTAATAATCCTACTACTAATCTAGTCCCTCCAGTTGCACGTAACTGTTTAATTTGCCCCTTTAGTTATATTTTACGTAAATCCCAACTACTTTGTTTATGACGTAATAGTTGTGCTGTATTTAAAATAATTTCTTTCTTGTGCTGGTTATTCTAGCCTAGTGCTTATGTAGTTTCACACTGATGATGGTATAAGTTTTTACCGAAACGTTTGTGAGTTTGATTGCAAATGTACTGGCTATTATCTTTTTATTGAAGTTGAATAACAATGCCTTTGTTGATAATTGTTACAAGCAATGTCCAGGGCAGTAGGTTAGATTTTTGAATAAAAATTACATTTTTGTAATTATTTTTTTTTGTTTTTGATTATTAATTCGGTATATTAATTTGGATGCAAAGACATTTCCCACTGCTTTTACCAAAATTTCCCACTAGTTTCCCACTTACCAAAATTAGGCCTATATACTAGTGGGAAATTTCCCACCGGTTAAGAACCATTGAACTGGAGCGTAGTTATGGCTAATGAACGATTACTGCTACTTAATACATGCTTATCAAATATTTTTGATACACTTTTTTAAATTTGTTCTAAGGCAACAACTTTATATTCTCAGGAACCTCATTTTATACCCGTGGTCCAACGTAGGAGATCATGGCTCTGCCAAAATTGGTGCGAATGTTGGAAATAAAGAACCTAGGAGATGATGGAGTTAAATACTGACTTCTTGTGATAATTTTAACAACCCGTTTTTAAATGATTTTAATTGGCTTCAGTGTAGAATGGGGAGAGAGTCCCCAGCAAGTAATGCAGTACTTTAAATGGGGGTAAATTAAACTGTTGTATAAAAGCTTAACAGTATGTGCATGGACATAGTGTTTTAATTTGGAGATTGCCCAAGCTCCTCTAGCTGATTTTGAATTTAAATATTGAGCGTGTTGTTTCCAATTTAATTGATCATCAATCATGATCCCTAAATATTTGCTGTGGGTTGTTTGTTGTAACTTAATATCAAAATTGTGATCAACATTTTTCTTTGCGAGTATCATAAAAATAGTTTTACTATAATTTAAGGTGAGCTGGTTTGTTCTCATCCATTCGTCTACTTTTAGTAATTCATTCATTCGTTTGTTCTCTACATTTAGTAATTCATGCTTGAGAGAGTTCTATCGCGTTTCGATTCCGGTGCACCGGACACTAAATACTATATCGGGTGCACCGGAGCCGAGTTCAAAATCCGGTACTACGGCCACTGCAATTCGTTCAAGAACCGTGAAAGAAGAAACGCGACAGAACCCTCTAAAGCAGTATGGAAGGCCAAGGATTCGAACATCAATCCTACTATCAAGTGGTCAATCGTCGATCGAGCACCTGCTTACCAACCCGGGTCTCGAAATTGCAGCCTCTGCTTTACCGAGAAGCTTGCAATCCTTTTTGCCGACCCTTCTACTGCATTGAATAGCCGTACGCTGTTTGACTTACGCTGGCAGTACGCTGTTTGACTTATCGCCATGACTTGGCACAATCTCACCGTCAGCTCTCCTTCTTCCAATCAGTTGCTACTATAAAGCAATGGCGGCAGCCTCACTCTGCCAAGAAATTTTATGGAACAATTTATTGCGTTTGGTTAACTTTTATTCATTCTGCAGAATCTATGACACCTGATGAGTCGTTACCGACGAAACAGACTGTTGCGTTTTTAAAATTTTAAATTCCATCTGCGATAGAGGGAGCAAATTACACTTTTATTTTCCAAACTTTCAATAATACTATCACAGACCTTTGACACTGCCATTTCAGTTGAGTGATTTTCCCTGAAACCGAATTGTAATTCATAAAGAAGATTGTTATTGATAAAATAATGATACAGGCTAGTTGTTTGCACAAGCATTTATCAAATATCTTAGAAAAAGGAAAAATAAGGAAAATTGGTCTGTAATTACTGCAACTTTTTTGTTGCCAGATTTATGAACAGGTATTACTTCAGCAGTGTTAAGTGCATCAGGATAAGTTGCTGCAGAAATGCAGAGGTTGCAGATATTTGCTGAAGGTTTTGCAATGATAGAAGCAACCATTCAAATAAATTTGATTGGAGGACAATCTGATTTAGTACTTTTTTCAGAATTCAAGGATTTAAGATGGATATATATAAACTTTTTTCGCTGAAATGGGGTGCAAGAAAAAATAATTTGGGTTTGGTTTAATTAAGGAAGTAACCGAACAAGATTTTCCGCAGCTGTTGCTTGAAGGTCCAGGAAACTTATTTGCTAAATTAGAGCAAATTGTAACAAAATAATCATTAAATGCCTTTGGTATTTCAGAATCATTCTCAATTATTTCACCGTTTTCAAATTCTAAAGCTGTAATGTCGTGATTCCTAATTTTTTTGTATCTAACAAATACATTCATTGTTTTCCAAACATTCATTGTTTTCCAAACAGGCTAACTGTTGCGTCGTGCATTTTGAATTTGGTTATTGAAATACTGTTTTTTAGCTAATTCTTTTACATAAGTTAATGTGTTTTTCTATCTTTTTAGTCGGCAGTACTCGGTACTTTTTTGGTACCGGTACCGTCGGTACTTTAAAAAAAAAGTACTGGCACCGCAGTGTCGGTACTTTCATTTCTCAAGTTTTAGGTGGTACTCGGTACTTTTGCAATATTTTCTATAATTTTAGTTCGGCAGCGTGGCCGAGTGGTTCGGAGCGACGTTGTTACGACGGCCATGATCGCAAGGTTGATGGTTTAAATCTCACCCAAGCCTCGTTGCTGCGTCCTTGAATAAGATGCTTCACGGCATTTAGGCTATGCCTGCTTGGTGGAATCTATAACAAGCAGCAAATTGAAGAAGGCAGAGGCAAAATTCAAGCGGAAAAATCGGAAACAAGGGCGACTTCGATAAGGGCAACTTTACAGCTCAGATGGCCGAGTTGTAGGAGCGTCCGCCTCAGGAGCTGCAGACTCGGGTTTGATTCTAAGTCGGGTCAAACCAATGAATTTAAAATTGGTACCGTATTACACAGCTTCTCTGCTTGACGCTCAGCATTAAAGGGACAGTGTGGAGAACAAGCCGGCCAGTTTACTTGTTGTGCCGTTGGTGAAGGCACTTAGCGGGATTCCCCCATCTTGGTGTGGTAGACAGATGGCTGGCAACTCTTAAGCGAACTAGTATAGCGCATTGATCGCTTTCTCGCGATAGGACGATAAATATGCAACTAAATACGAATACAATTCTAAGCGAGTCTGGATTCGTCCTATGCATAGCACCTCCGTCGCTTTCTCGTGACAGGAGAATAAAAATGGAGAAATCAATCATAATAAAAAAAAAGAATAAAAAAAGGTGAAATCTGCACTACTACACCTTCCGCAGCAATCACTTGAAGGATTTGTTTTTTAAAATACAGTACAACACTGCCATCCCGTCAAGTGCGGCAATAGAAAGATTTTTTTTACAGGAAAAGATATTTTGAAGCTGAAGAGAAGTGGTCTTTTAGACGACCATTCCCAAATGGTTTTGTTTTTGAAAGGCAATTTAGAGCAAAAGTTTTTTCAATAATTTCGTCTGTTCTTTTTTTGCGTCACCGTCCATTGATAAGGATGTAACCGTAAGAAAAAGTCTGAAGACCTGGGTAGATTTTTAACAGCCTGCGTACAACGTGGCTTAAGTAATCTTAAACAGAGTTGCGCAATGCGTAGCCGTAGTGAAATGGATGTGCCCTCTGAAATGTTTTTTTTGGGGTTTGATATGATCCGGAATGCATATTTCGGAATGATTCTGCAGAAAAAGATAGGACTCGATCGAAATGACGATGCTTACTTTATCTCAGTAGGCTTACGGATTTGATTGGTCTTTGATTTTTACGTATTTCAATCCAACTTAAAACTGAAACTTAACTAGGCCTATGAGAACAAGGACGACAAACTATTTAACGTAGTTATAAGACGTCTTTTTTGCAGATTTCAAAATTCGTTTTTGCGACTTTGACTCGTAAATATGCTTTTTCTAGACATTTCTCCGACTTACAACTTTCTGAAATGCAGCTTTTTCTTAGGTGAATCTCCTTAAAAAGATGCAAAAATATAAAATGATTGTGCAGTTTTTCTTGTGAATCCGATGGTATTCTATATGTCGATCTTATCATTAGCAAGCGGAAGTCAATTTTGTTTTTTAAAGGCCCACATCCTAACATTACTGGCCTAAAACCTACTTTATTAGGACACTACGTTTTTGATATTGGTATGACATTTACTCGTGTCAGCTCGACCAGTAGCCTATTTATAATATTTCAAACTAATCGTTGCTGATTACGACTGTCTATAGCAGCAGCTTTTGCCGTCTTACTTTATAGCTTATTCGCTATCTGTCAGTTCCGTTATAAGATTTATTCCTAACTCCTAACGCGCATAATTACGCATTTTTGCTCCAACAAACCTAGTCGCTTGCTACAGTATATCTTAATGCAGAGTTTCCCAAACTAGGGTCCGCGGACCCCGCGGCGACCGCACAAAGGGTCCGTGACAATGCTGCAAAAAAGAAAAAACTAGAACTTTCAAATGACTTTTACAGGACCTACACAGACTCAATTACTTACTGTAGTGATTAAAAATCTTATCTCTTGATTGTTGAGTAATTATTAAAGTTAATCATGAATTATGATGCTCTTGCCTATATTGTATATGAAACATAATGCTGTAATAGCGTAATTGCAATGACAAGTTAAAAGCACAAGCAGGGATTATAGACTAGATTAGACAGACCCCGATGCAAGCTTATTAAGATATAAGTTTATAAGATACAAGATAAAAGCTTTAACGGCCTACTTTCTTTTACATCCTGTTGGTAGAGCTAAATAATAACTAAAAGCATTGTAATTGCGTAAATGTAAAATCAAATCAAACCTTTATTATACTTACGGTAATACGCAGAAGCGTGTAACGAGTGGCGGGACCCATCTCCGCGACTGTGACTTTATTAGCGATTGTGCAATACAGCTTCGACTCCCAAGAACCCTCGAAATGATGGCAAACTGCTGTTGGCGACGCTGTGTCTGATTTGACCGGCCCGGGGATCGGACCCCAGACCTTGCGCACTATGATGATGTGTTTTACAAGTACGCCAGGGGTCGGCAACCTACTGCACTGAAAAAAATAGTTTAACCAATATCCCAAAATCTTAAACACACAGTGAGCACCAAACAAAAAACACTACAACAATCAAAAAATTAAAAAAGATCTTTATTTCTCCCTCTCCTGAAAATGGTCTTCGTTTATCCCCACAAAAAGCCTCAACCTGAGGATCAAAGAATCGCAGGTTACCGACCGCACAACGCCAGTCGCTCGGTATAAATGTACAGTTTACGAACAAACATTTGAAACAAAAGCTGTGAGAAGCAACCCCATCCGTCCCATTCATGTGGTTCATATGTGTCGGTAAAAATGAAACTACGATTAAGCACAATTTATTTTCATGTTGCATTTTATGCTTTTATAGCAGTTGGGTAAAAATTAACGCAACTTAAAAGTGGGGTCCGCGGTAAACTTAATTCGCAAAAATGGGTCCGTGGCACAAGAAAGTTTGGGAAACCCTGTCTTAATGCATAAAATACTAAACTCACAAAGCAAAACGTGTCTTAATGTCTACGTACGACGCACGCCCCTCTTAAAACTTGTTTCCTGATAAGGGGGTGATGAAAGTCTCCAACTTCCAAAGGGAAGCGGTAGAACAAAAATGTTTGAGAATCACTGCTCTGCACCCAGCAGGGTCTCCAGTCTTGCGATGAGTTTTCATATTGTTGTCGTCTGTGTTCGAACAAAGTATTGTCTATTATCATGATCACATGAATCTAACTTACAGCTTTGAGTGCTTTCTAATAATCACAGACACAAAAATTAAGCGCCATGAAAAAGTTGAACCATATATCCTATATCAGGGGTGGCGAACCTATGGCATGCGTTCCAGATGTGGCACGCCGCAGATTTTTTTCTGGCACGGCATTTGATCTGATAGTTTAATCTTGATTTCATTTAACGGCTAGCCTACATTCTAAATAATACTTTTGCAGCAGAGTCTCTGGGCCTAACATACCATACGTTTGGTGATATTCAATATCAAAGCTTTTTCATATGCACAAAAGGTCCATCACGTCACAATATAAGCGCAAAATTAGCTCAGAAGGTGTACGTATGCCGTCACAAATTAGTCGGCAGCGTGGCATAGTGGTTCGTAGTGTCGTTTTTACGATGACCATGATCGCAAGGTTGATAGTTCAACTTCCACCCAAGCCTCACTGTTGCATCCTTGGATAAGGTGCTTCACGAAAAATATCTCTGCTTGATAGAATCTAACAAGCAGCAAATTAAAGAAATGAGTAGCAAAACTGAACGGGAAATTCGGATTAAAGACAACTTCTTGGCGAGTCTGGATTGGTTCTATGCACAGCGCATCTGTTGCGTTCTCGTGACAGGAGGATAAGAATAAAGAAATCAATCAATTAATACCCTGCTATGTAATCCCTTATCTCTCTGTGTTTAGTTTTTCCCAGATATTAATTAGTTAAATGTAGAGACAGGTGTGCCACATTGGTTCTTTAAAATTTAAACTTAAATATGCCGAGTGAAAATAAGCAGTACTCGAGTTAAAGGGGTGCCATTCCCCTGGAAAACAACACCATCCCCCCATAAAATATTTTAGCGTAAACCATTCCCTTACAAGTATAATGACCATCTCTCCTTACGTCTGCGTGAAAAGCTACACCATCCCCCCATCACTGTTTTTACTACTGGAGCACTGAAAATAAGAAACAATGATTGTCATCTTCCAGCAGTCGATTATTCCAAAGTTGGTGGACTGAAAAGTATGGCATGGTTAGTAGTAACGATAAAGTCTCATTGATATTTGCTTCATGGCAATAAATTCATGTTGCAACATGTTTTTGTTTTGTTTAATGTAATGGCACGGCATTAACTCGCTAAACTTTATTTTCAATATTTTGGCACGTTCGCCAAAAAAGGTTCGCCACCCCTGCACTAAGTGATAACCCGGAATGCAACAAATTTAAAAAATAGCGAACCATTAAATATTATTGCCCCTCGACTCCTCGAGTACTTTTGCATTATCAAATCTGGTGCTTCTAAAAAAATGGGATACTCCTGCTCTACACACTTGGATGTTAAAAATTAGTGCAGTCACTAAAATAGAAACAAAGTTTTTAACATCGAAGAGTGTAGAGCAGGGCTATCCAATTGTTTTTTTAGTGAAGTTATTAAAATAAAAACAGAAAAAGTTTGACATCATTATGATTTATGACAAACTCCTTCCATTAAAAACTCCAGCGTAGGCCACTTCTGGTTCTGGGGTCCCCATTCATTCAAAACCCCTAAACAATCTTTCTCGCATTCTGCGCAGAAAGTTGTTTCCAGTAACAAAGGCTTTCGCTTTATGCATTGCGGCCCATTCTTATGGGCGAGGGAAATGTTCGCATTTCTTTTGATTTTTCTTCACTAATCTCTAACTTTAACTTGTTTTGTACCATTTTTTGATGATTGGTGCATAGCCTTTACCGGGGGAGTAGTCAGGGGGGGGCAAAGGTAGCAATTGCCCCCCTCCCCCGAAATATTTTCAGTTACCACCAGCCTACTTAAGTTATATCATTGTCTCGTCTCGGTGTAGGCACGCAAGGGCTCACCCAGGGGGGGCACCGTGCCATGGCCCTGCATCCCTACCACCCTTTGACCATAGTGTGGTCAACAAAAATGAAAGGTTTTTGCATAAAGTGCAGTCTTAATTCTGTCCGACTGTCAATGGTCCGTTGTACTTGTCGTTGCTTGTCATTGCTAGAGTATTAATCATCACAGAACAAGGCGAATGGATTAACCAGATAACCAAGATCCAAGATTCTGTTACACGTGAAGGTATTTTTTTGCGATAAATGAAAGTATATTTTTGATAAAAAGTGCAAAAAATTACGTGTTTTCTAGTTGAAAAACCGCAAATATTCGTCAGCGGCTGGTGGCTTTGCATTCAGCCGCCAACGAATTATTACGGTTTTCACATAAAAAAAAAAACACTTATTTTAGCACACTTTTTTATCGAAAAAGAGCATGCCGTGAGTGTAGTCGCTATGGACCACTCAAAAAATTTTTCGCAGCGGAAGCGTATTTAGGGGAGCTTTGTGTCGTGAGAATCCTTTTGACTTTACCTTTTAGCGGTTAGTGTAGCCCTTTTGACTTTACCTTTTGGTAAAAAAGAAAAAAATAATGGTGCCAAGTGACTGAAATATGCTGGACTCTTTCGATGGTTTCCCTAGATTATTACCAGGAACGGATCCAGGGGGTAGGATGAAGGGTATGCAACATTCATCCTCCGACTAGACATTTTCAAAAATGTTTTTGATGTATACAGTTTTTTCATAACTTTAAACCTTATCGATAGTGGTAAGCCTTACGCCTTAGGCCTAGGCACGATTAATCGAAAATGTGCGAACAAAATGCATCATATTTGGCGAAGCACTCAGAATTAGGGTCAAAAAATTTAAACAAAATTTGCGTGAAAATTATACAAAAAGCACTAAAATAGCCATTATAGCATGTAAATTTTTAAAAATTTTCCGGGGTAGCATGCCCCCGGAACTCCCTGGAGCCTTTCTTGATTCTCAATCAACTTCAAATTAATTCAGCCGAAAAAAATACGCTTGTAAAAAATGTGGAAGTTATGCCTTCCTTTTAGAATTTCTCACTACGCCCAGCAGAAGCTTGGATAAAATAAGTGAAAGGAGGCTGCAACCACTATTAGTAGGGCCATTTTTTTTTTTTTTTACTTAAAAAAATATATTTTTGACTTTATTTTAGTACAATTTTGACTTAAACGCTTCTGCGTATTATTTATGTCTTTATTAATTAAATATGGTTTATAATCTGCAATTTACATAAGTTTTTAAAGAAAAAGGTAGCCTACTTCGAACATTTTCTCAATTACTCACTGTTGAAGCTAATGCAACATAGCGACGCATGACGTTAAAACCTAGGATAACGAGCCATTGTGTGTACCGGTATCAATTAGTGTGTAATACAAAAATTGCGTTGCTGTCGCAACTGTACTGTACACTAACAGTATGTCTATGATTTTTTTAACGAAAGCCACGCAGTATAATTACAAGGACGTTTTATTGTAATACAGCATCATATACTTTTTTACGTTCTTAACATCAAAATTTCTGTCTTTTCTCCGTAATTTATTGAGCATAGAAAACGACCTCTAAACGGCAACAGAGGTTGGCTGGGCTTTTTCCAATAGTGCGTAGCTTGTTGGGTCAATTGCCAAGTTGGTACAGTTTATTATTGTTTCCAAATCAGAGTTGGATAGTCGTTTGTTAATGTAGTCTTAAATTGCGCAAGGATCATCATCGAATTGCATATTCTTGAGCAGTCCGTATGCTTTGGTTATTGTGCAGGCACTTCCTTCTAAGAACTCTGCGTTGGCTGCTAGAGTCCGGTATTGATTTATTTTAACCAAGTCCGACACCAAACCTTCCACATTGATAGCGTCTTTTGCTCTGCTGACTAAGAGGCCTGCACTTGTCCAGTTGTTGACAATGGTACGAACAGCTGGAAGGTTCTCACTATAATATAAGGCAGCTCTAAGCCAAATTGCCCATCTTGTAATTACAGGGTCAGGAGGAGATGGCAGACCAGCATCATGAAAATCTTTCTTGCGATCTTTGTTTTTGATTGTTGGTGCCTTGATCGTTGCTAATACTTCATCAATATTTTTAAAATGAGCACGCACACGCATAGCGCAGTTATGTAGTAAGTGCGCAACGCAGGTGACATGCATCAAAGAAGGGAATAATTCCTTTAATGTCTTTCCAGCCGAAGACATGTACTGAGCAGCATCAGTCAATTTGACTGAAAATTTCTCGCGTTTTATTTCAAGTTGTCGCAATATTTCATCCACAGTGTGCAGAATAATACTGCTATTAACATTGCGACCGCTGTCAAGTGGATGGCAATTAACGAGGAATGTCTGATTTGGAGCATTTAAGCTGCCCACAAGCACACTAATATACTTTTGTTTAGCAAGCTCTGCTTCATCCACAACCAAAAACAATTTTTTATCACGAAGAAATTCTTAAATTCGTTCCTTTTTTTGGGATGCCAATTTAACAACACATGCCCGGGCTGCAGTCTCCGAAGGCAATACTTTTCCCATTCTAGCAAACAGAGACTTTAAAGAAGGATGGTTCAGTTTATGAAGTGGGATATCTGCAGCTAAGAATGAAGAAATAACCTGTTCCTTGAAGTTTACTTGATCGAAATGTAAAAAGGTTTGCTTACTTTGACATTTGCTCTTTGTCTCCAATTTTCCTTGGTGTTGCTTACTTTTTCGGTGGCTTTCCACAAAAAACGTTTTGTCGCATTTGACTAACACGTCGCAAAGGTTGCATCGCAAGTCGCCGGCAGGAGTTGCCGAAAACTCATCCGGATATTCCTGGCAAGTTTGCCTAATTTCGCTATAGAAAATTTGGCTTGTTTTGGCATTCTTTGCTTTGCAAGCTACAACTTAAAAAACCATGTGTAAAGAGCGTAAGGCTTTTATAGGATTAGATTAATTGTCTAACAATTAGTAGAAAAAATGCTATATTCACTTGCATAACCAAAAAGAGTGCTCAATAATCTCTTAAGACTAGAGCAAAAACTAATTCGATTATTTTGGCAGCATTTATCAATAAAACTCCAACGGTCCGTTTCACGCTTACGCGATCATCAGGCAGCCTAAATAAAGAAAACCTTTAAAACTTAACACAAGAGTACTCACCAAAATCCAATACAGTTAACAAAACCTACACTAAAGCAACTGCCAATTCAGAGACTCAACGTGCCGTTCGGCCTTCCTCATTTGAACTGATTACTAAATTAAGTGCGGAAAATCTGCCATGCTGCTTTACTAGATCCGTTCTATCCTCATCAAGCTTACTAAAATCTGTACATGAATAAATTATCTTATCTTATAACCGTGGGAATGTTATGACAGCTGATTACTAGGATAAAGGCCATTATGACAAAATTACAAATTAAGCGGTTATGACATAATAAAAAATGTTACACTATGAAGGGGTATGGAATGAAAGGCAGTGCAAACTAAATAAAGGCGAAGTAGCCTAGCGGTAAAAACAAGTCAAAAGCGTTACAAACAATACACAACTCACAAAAAAATGCATATAGTGATAGGCCTAGCTCAAATTATGTGGTATTAAAGTTTTTTAGTTTAAATTTATTTTTGTGTCTACATTCAGATATAATTTCCGAGCGCTTGTTCAAATAAATTTTCATCTCTTCCGGCAGTTAAAATAATAAATTTCTCATCTAAGCACAGGTTGCATCTTCTTCTGCCCATTTGATAGGGTGTTGACTTTTTCTTGATTGACGATTTCACGGTTGGATTAAAACCTCTGTTGACGGATGACCAATAAAATTTGGAAAGCTCAGTAGCACTTGACTTATGTGGATGTCGGAATGAATAAGTGTGATTGTTATATCTGATTTTCTTATATTGTTATATAGTCCAAGCATCTGCGGAAGAAAAACCATGTAATTGCAGAAATAAACAACTCTGCCCATTGAATGGTCTTTGTAATACTCGTTGCATAGTTTATAAAGCAGAAATTTCAGATAAACATGTAACTCCGGTTTTAGCTTCTGGCGGAGCGAATAGCAGTTTGTCTGCATTACCAGACGATAATGCCAACGCAAGCCATTTGCCATCGACGTCCCACCTGTCAGCAAACCAAAACTCAGCCTGCAGACGCTTCAATACCAGTGTTGATACCTACCGTATTAGCGCTTCTAAGCAAAGCAAAGATTCTCGAATTTATTATGGCAGCTGCAAACTTGAATTTAAAAGCAGATATAACAATCATACTTATTCATTCCGACATCCACATAAGTCAAATGCTACTGAGCTTTCCAAATTTTATGATATTTTTTTCCAAATTAAATTTTACGCCCCTGGAAATAATCACACAACTTTAGCATTAAATGATATTTACAGTACTTTTCATTCTGGTGTTATATCATTTATGACATTTTGTTATTGTTTTTGTCACTCTTTAAATGGTGCTAAAGATGAAAATTAGCAAATTGTCATTCACTCTCACGTGATTCGACACAATTTTGGCGGGCTTCTAATACACATGCCTGAACTGGTCCAGTGCCAGGACAGCCAGCAGGATAGAGCAGGTTTACTATTCTAGGTGGATCGTTGAATCTGGTAGCAATTGTTCTTAGTTTACCTGTTTGACATAATGCAAGTTAGTCCTACTACAGTGAAGTTGCTCAGTTTAGAAATATGCTAAATTTTATTCGATTTAGAATGTTAAATCTAGTGCTATTGATATTTTAAATTCTTCAGTAAATACGAGTCTAAAAAGACTCTGCAAAATTAGTTCTGACTGTTTCTGCTGCGTTTGTGGCTATTACATCAATCCACTTCAAATGAAGCACAAAATAATACCAGAAACAAAATTCTTCATAGCCTATGGGGCATATTTTGGCATGAAAATGGGTGACCAAGATAAATCTTGGGCCCCACATTTTTCTGTGAAAGCTGCAGATCCACATTAGAAGGATGAATGCGCGGAAGTCGTAAATGTATGTTGTTTGCGATTCCCCGAATCTTGAGAGGACCCGCCAATCGTTATTATATCTGCTACTTCTGCATGGTCGACATTTCTAAATACAAATAAACAAAGGGTTGGAAAAAGATTGTTTATTCAAGTATCCTTCATCCATTGCGCTTGTCAACCATGGCGCAGAATTGCCTATTCCTCAACCTCCAACAACGCATGCCATATCATCAACCTCATCGGAAGATGGTAATGCTGATTTTGAAGTTGACACTAGTTGTTCTAGCAAAGATCCTCATTTTCCGAATCAAGATGAAGTAAATGACTTATTTAGACACTTAGGTCTTAAAAAAGCAAAAGCAGAGACAATTTCTTCCCGCCTCAAGAAGTGGAATTTGCTTGCTTCTTCATGCAAGATATCCAAGCCAAGAAAACGACATGTAACCTTTGCAAATTTCTATACAATGTCTTCAGATTCGGATCATCCTTCACTTTGTTATTGTACTGACACACAGGGCTTGTTTCAGGAGATTGGAATCGTGTACTCAGCTTCGGATGAGCGTTTATTCATGGCAGTTCCAAGTAAAGTTTGAAAGCTGTCCTTCCACATAATGGTAATGTGTATTCATCCATTCCAATAGCACATTCTGTTCGGACGAAGGAAGATCGTGAATCCGTTAAATATTACCTGAATTATTTCGATACAATAATCATAATTGGGACGTTTGTGGAGATTTCAAAATGATAGTATTTCTTTTGGGATTGCAAGGAGGTTATACGAAACATTCTTGTTTTCTTTGTTTGTGGGATAGCAGAGCGGCTGAGCAGCACTATGTGGTCAAAACCCGGCCTCCTCGCGAAGATCTCACATCAGGGTTCCACGACGTTTTAAACTCACCTCTTATAGAAAGAAGCAAAATTTTACTACCTCCTTTGCATATTAAACTCATGCTGGCCAAACAGTTTGTGAAGAGCTTGAAACCGACAAGCCGTGCCTTTCGCTATGTTAGACAGATGTTCCCAAGCATATCTGTGGCAAAAGTCAAAAGAGGTATATTTGTCGGGCCACAACTAAGAAGAAAATTGGCATCTGAAGAGCTGGATGGACAAATGTGTAATTTGGAAAGAAATGCTTGACAAGCTTTTAGAGTGATTGTGGAAGGATTTCTAGAAGAACATCGAAGAGACGATTATGCAATGTTGGTATCAAATTTGATTAAAAGTTATGAAAAGCTTGGTACTTGCCGCATGTCCTTTAAGTTGCATTTTTTGCATTCTCACTTGGATTTTTTTCGAGACAACTTGGGAAACGAAAGTGAAGAGCATGGTGAAAAGTTTTACCTAGATATCCAAGTGATGGAAAAGCGCTATCAAGGGAGGTGGGACGAAGCCTTGATGGGAGACTATGTAATACGGAAATGCAACATCACATACAATCGAAAAAGTTATTCAAATGTCCATTTTCAATAAATGACATTGCAGTGCTTTTGAATTGCTTATTTGTGAGTTTTTTAAATTTTGTGAGTAATATTTCCAATTATATAGCCATGAATTTTGTATTACACAAACTTGAAATCGTAAATTCATATAACTTCAAATAATGCAAAACTATTGACACTACGAAATTTTCAATAACGTTTTCGAAATCAGCGCCCCAAAAAATATAAAAACACATTATAGTCTTATGATAAACACGCAGAGATGGGCATTTATCGCGATAATTTATCGGCGATAATTTATTACCGATTATCGTTATCGCTCAAAATATGTTTGATTTATCGATTACCGATATCGCTTTTGTAATATAATTTGTTATCGCCGATAAATTATCGCGATAAATGATTCTTTGTGCATACGTGTTCAAAGTTAGTGAGTTTGCGCTATGGAAAAAATACACGGCGTCCATAAAGTTTTGTTGCAATTTAAAAAAAAACTCTCTTTGTTTTGTTTAATGCCACAGCAGAGTCCGTAGACAGCTCTCTTTTCTTGAAAAATCTGGAAAAACATTTTAGCGATTTGACTTACAGAAAAAAACTTCGCCAAACTCATTGAAAATATACCGCAACATTTATCGAAAAAATTTATCGGCAATAATAATTTATCGATTACCGATATCGCTTTAAAAAATTGAGATTTACCGATTATCAGTATCGCCCAGGGCTTTTTTGAAATTATCGATTGTCGTTATCGTTTTATCACAGAAAGGTTTATCGCGCCCATTACTGTAAAACACATTTCTCAAAAAATTTTGTTGTCCAGTGTTATGCATATAACATAAAAAGCATTGCGAAGACAGTAAAAGTGTATAGTACACACACATTAAACACAAGAAATAATATTTAGTGATCTTCGATAATGGTGAAAGCACTGATAACAATGAACTAAGACAAATAATTTGCAATTGCATCACTTTTGAATTCTTTAACAAATTTCCTCCGAGATTGTTGTTTTAGAGAAAAAGAAAGAACTGAAACTTCCAAAGTTTCGCTCCCTGAAATTTTATTGACTTTTGAGTTCAGTTAGTGGAATATAAAGGAAGTTTTAGATTACGAGAAGTGCATGATCTAGTATTGTGTTAATTAGTGTTTTTGAATGGAACAAAATAGTCATCAAAATAACATAGAATTGATTTACTAAAAAACATATGCATAAATTTACCCCATTCTAGTCGATATAGATCACTATAAGTTTAAGAATATTAAACTTATGATAAAGCGGGCCCACAGGAGTGTACCATTTCGCGTTTAATTTTGTGGAATACGATTTATTGCAAGCGCCCCACAATATTACACCGTAAGAAAGTAAAGGTTGTATCAAAGCAAAATACAACGTTACTAAGGCTGAAGCAGGCAAGATTTTTTTGAGTTTAAAGAGGATGCCAACATTACGGGTTAGTTTGGCTTCTAAGGTTTTTATATGGCAAAGAAAATTAAGTTTATCATCTAGTTCAACTCCTAGATATTTAATTCCGTCAGAAGTCTGAATGGTATGATCACAATATTTCAATTCGAAATGATAATTAATCGTAAGATGAGTGCAACTCAAAATCAATAATACAAGCTTATGATTTTTTAGGATTTATTACAAGGTTATTGGCATTCATCCATTGTTTTATTTGACGGAGTTCGCTGTTACGCAGTGATTTTAGTTGATGAATATCATTGCTGGAATACAAAAGAAAGGTATCTGCAAATAGTCGCGGGGGAGAAGACAATGCGTTAATTAATGTTAATAATCATTACATTTATTTACACTTGCATAAAAGCACAGGAAAACCTTGCAAAGGAAAAAACATACTAAACAATATTTAAACGCATATCACATACATACTATTGCAACCATATTATCACATAAAAATACAAAAATTCAATCTGCTTTTTCACAGGATTTGGCACGCTTTAGACGCTGTCAGCGTATCGCAGGTAATTCTGATGTGCGGTTGTGACGTCTTCTAACGTGGCACTCGAGGTTTTTGAATTTCTTTTACAGATCTAAAATTTGGTATAAATAAACAATTTTTAACTGTTGGATTTCCAAAAGCTTTTATCAAAGCTGATATAATGAAACAAAGGCCTCCTTTTATCATCCAGAATCGTTTTAACTTTCTTAAGTATAGAGCGAAAGGTAAGTACGTTAATATTAGTCCAGAGGAATTTCGCTCCACCGTGCATGGAGACATATACAAACTTTGATTGCTGATTATTGTTCATTGGCACCTCCTGAACAAGAATCGGAAGTACGCCAAGCTGGCATAGTTGAGCAATTTTTTTTATCAGCGATCAAATATAACTGATATACATATATTCAATAAATAATATAAGTGTAACATAATTATTATCACTACCTAGTTATAACAGCAATCAATCCACGTGGAAAGGATAGATTTTGTATCACTAAATGCTATGTTGACACTGAAAAAATAAAACTATTGGTGGGTAACCCCCTGAAAATACCAAATGAAATGTTTTTCTAGCGCCACCTCGTGTTAAAAAAATGTTTAATGAATATCAGATTGTAGCAGCTTATTTTTCGAACCGAGTCACATGAAAACTATCGTACTTTACGCAATGTTGCAAGTTCTAGCGACGTAAACTTTGTGATGACGTCATCATTACGTCATAACTGACTTAAATATTTACAAAATTTGTCACTTTCGGCATGAAAATTGCTACGCATAATAAATAAGAGCTTTTTTATAAAAATGTTATTAATTAAATCAGTTTAAAAACAGCAAAGTTAGCAGTAAATTTACAATACGCGTAATTGCCATACGTTTGACAAAATCGTAAATCATCAGGAATTTTATTCATAATGGTGTTCCAATTTTTACAGTTTTTTCTCCTCGACAGTGACAAAAGACTGAACACGAAATTTGTGCCCTAGAGTAGCTACACTCATTCATTTTATTTCATCACCACAAAACAACAAAAAAACAAAGAAAGTAACAAAAAAAAGCATACAATATAGCGTACCGGTAGTTGTTGGCGACAGGGAAACTGCGAAAGGACCTCCTCGGTCATCTAGTCAAGCAGCCACCCCAGACGACATCATAAATATTAAATACAAGCCAAAAAGGACCAAGAAAGGCCCTTCGCTTGTATAATATCTTCTCAGCTTTAACCAAAAATATCAGTTGTATACAATTCAATGAAATGTTTCTTTAAGTTAGAGTTAAAAGATGTTTTGGGTAGTTTTCTAATTTCCGTAGGGATTGAATTCCATACTTTAGCACCCTGATACCTGATGCAACGCTGCAACCTGCTTGAACGATAAAGAGGAATCGATAGATTAAAAGGGTTTGAAGAAAATCTAGTTGAACGAGTAGATGATTCGTGTGATTTTTTGAAAAGATTAGAAAGAGGAATAGGTAAATTATTGTGGACATGTTTGTGTACTAATTTGGCAACTTTTAATTTAAACAGTTCAGAAATTTTTAAAATCTTTAATTTAATGTAGAATGGAGTTGCTCTTTCGGAATAGTTACCATCTCCTATTGATTTAACTGCTTTGTTTTGTAGAATACTTAATTTACGTAGATAGGTAGGAAATGTTGATCCCCAAACTATTATTCCATATATAAGGTAAGGATGGATTAAAGAGTAGTACAATTTTAGTAAAGCACTTTGTGGTAAAATGGGTTTTAGTTTATATAGAATGCCAACTCCCCGTGTTATTTTTTGCTCCATAATATTTATATGGGATTGAACATTTAATCGGGAATCGAGAGATATACCTAAGTAGTTAACATTACTTTCGGTAGATATATTAGTGTTATTGAGCATAATTGAAAAATTGAGGTTATTTTTATTGAGCTTTGGCGGGATTAGGAGGAGGTGACTTTTTAGGGGGTTAATGGTTAGTTTATTCGAGTTGCACCATTCATGTAACAGAGAAATTTCGCAATTTAAATTATCATGTAAAATAGTCAAATCTGGGTGATGAAGTAGTAGGCAGGTATCATCAGCAAATAATCTCGGAACACTACAGACTGCATTAGGCATGTCATTTACGTACAGTAAAAAGAGAAGAGGACCAAGTACGGAGCCTTGAGGTACTCCAAAATCATTATCACGCAAAACTGAAGTTGAACCATTGAGGGATACATACTGTTTTCTTTCTAAGAAGGAACTTAATAATTTTAAAGCTGGGCCCCGAATTCCGTAATGATTTAATTTGGATAAAAGAATGTTATGACAGACAGTATCGAATGCTTTTTTTAAGTTGAGAAAAAATATAGCTGTAAATTCGTTAGAATGAATGTTATCGAAAGTAGCGGTTACGAGATCGAGAACTGCATGTGTTGTAGAAGTATTTTTTCGAAAACCGAATTGATGTGGGATTAAGACTTTATTGTCCGTTAAGAAAGAAGAAATTCGTTTATGGATCATTTGTTCAAATATTTTTGAGACGCAAGTTAAGATGGATATTGGTCAATAGTTATTGGGATCGTTTTTGTCACCATTTTTATGAATGGGGATAACTTTGGCAATTTTGCAATTGTCGGGAAAGATACCTGTGTTGAAAGCATAGTCGATTAGTATACATAGGTAGGGAGCAATAACAAGTGCAGCAGTTTTAAGAAAAAAAGCGGGAATATTATCATGACCAACGGCTTTGTTTATATTAAGGGAGGTAATGACGTTTAGTATTTCGTTAATAGTAGGCGCTTGTAGATAAATGGAAGGGGATATACGATTCGTTAGGTAATCTAAAGGTTGAGGGTTTTTTTGACTTAGAATGTTACTTGCTAATTCTTCACCAATTGAACAAAAAAAGTTGTTAAATATATTTGCTTTATTCGTTGCATCAGTGAGAACATTGTCCAAAGAGCTCTGGTTTTGTTTTTGCCTTTTACCAGGCATAGGAAGTAGCTTTCGAAGCACCTCCCATGTACCTTTTGGATCTGCGCGGTGTTTCTCCAGCTCGCTTTCAAAGAAGGATCTTTTTGATTTGGATTTAATTTTAGTCAATTTATTACAATATTTTTTAAATAAAATTTTTTGGGAGTTATTTCCGTTTACATAATGGGATATAAACATGCTACGTTTTCTTTTGATGGAAACTAAAATGCCTTTTGTTATCCAAGGCTTCTTTTGTAATTTTTGTTGTCTTCTTGAGAACTTTTTTAGGGAAGCATGCTTATCAATGGACTGCGAGATAAGACTAATAAACTTATTGAAAACATTATTGAAATTGTTGTCGGTTAGGGAAGTTAAGTTTGAAAAGTACGAGTAGAGAATTTGATTAAGGTCAATGTTAAATGATTCTGAATCGAAGTTTGTTTTATCTCTATAATAACTGGTAGTAACTTTAGGCTTAAAATCTGTAAGTAAACTAATCTCACACAGAATGGGATAGTGGTCACTAATTTCAGAGGTATCAAAAATTGCTGGGGATATGTCATTTTTATTGTCATTAGTGATGATGTGGTCTATGATTGTTGCTGTTGAGTCAGTAACTCTTGTAGGTTTAGAAATAATTGGGAGGGCTCCACAGCTGATTATAGTTTGGATATAATGTTTTGAAGAGGGTGTCCTAGTGGCACTCGAGATGTTTATGTTTATGTCACCTAAAATATAATAGTTTGATTTAGACTTAGACAAGTCTGTCAAGCAAGTCGATAGATTATCAATAAAAGCGTCCACATGAGCTGCTGAAGGGTGTCGATAAACAACTCCCAAGATACAAGAGGAGGTTTTATTTAGAATTATATTAATCCAAAAAGATTCGGAATTAGCAAGTTGATATTGATTTTCACGTATCTTATAATTGACCGAATTGAGAATATAAAGCCCTACCCCTCCGGCACTGGTATCAGAATCAACGTGAACAAAACCGTAGTTTGGGATATTAAGATTGGTCGAAGGCTGGTTTTTAAGACGAGTTTCCGATAGACAAATTACATGAGGAAGAAATTTCAAAGACTGAAGGAAATCGTATAAGGAATCAAAGTTTTTTTGCAGGGAGCGTACGTTGACGTGCAGGAGTATCAAGGTGTTGTTACCAGCGGTGAAATTTAAATTATTTACGTCAAGATAATTACAGTTTTTGATATTCCCGGTTAAAGAGTAAAAAACATTATTGCCAAGCTCATCTTGGTCATGAAAAGTTGGGTAGGCTGCCCAACCCGGACAGAGGAAATCCATCAGCTCCCCCTCGCCCACGCCTGGCGCCGTGAATGTAGGCTGTAAAGGCAGGGTCATTACAAGTTAAGTTCAGTTACAATGCTCGCCGCTTAAATAAAAATAATAGTAACGAAATAAACAGTTTAACACAATGCAAAATTAGTCAGGTTACAGTAGTAATATCAATAACAATGCTTATAGCTGTAAAAAATAATAATTATACAATAACAAGATCAATCACCCATGAATGCTAAGAAGAGTTTGAAAAACTTATATTTTTATATCCACATAGAAGGCTCCAAATAATCACAATTCGAAGATAGTTAAATAAATATAAAATTAATGTATACTTTACCGAATGTTCATTTTCATACACTTCATTGCTAGAAAACTTAACAAACGAAATACGGTCATTTGGTAAAACATAACTAATATTCTAAGCCTCTTTATTTAGAGGATGTTAACAAGATCATATTCGGCATTATTAAGTTCGTTGTGCGAAAGCTAGAAACCGTTGAATTAGTACGTATGTTTTTTTCCATCAATGAATAAACAGTAGGAACCGTCGCTTATGCTCCAACTGGTTTTCTGACCGGCTTGACGTGCTTCTTTGAATTTAGGCATTAATCTCTTCTTCTGATTGTAAAATTGCTTCGGCAAATGTTCAGTTATAAAAACAGGGGTTTTTCTTATTTGCAGGTCACAGCTCTCTGTAGATTCGTTTGCTTTCAATTTTTGCGATTCATTATAAGCTTTCAAATTGCCCAGATTTGACATTATTGAATACTTGTCATGTGAACTAGCCACTTTTATTATGATCGGCCTTGCGACTTTTTTCCCATGTTTTGTTATGGGATGCTGGGGAAGACAATGAATATCTAATATTGAAATTTTAGATGAGTCAATTTTTAGACCGTCATCCATAAATTTAGTCAAAATATTTCTGGTTTCGGCTTTTGTTTCCCAAACTTTCTCGTCAAGCCCATGAATCAAAAGATTCATTCGCTTACTATAGGCTTCCCGGTTAAGATCTTGTTTTTCAAGGCTTTCAACTCTTGCTAGTAATTCATAGTAGTCTTCTTTGCTTACTTTGGCTTCGACCTTAGTTTCTAAATCAATAATTAATTTTTTTTGTTCTTGAAGTTCTTCGCTTATATAGTTAAATTTTTTATCGAGACTGTCAACTTTACTTTCCAAAGCATGTATTCTTGCTGAAAAAGTGTCTATAGCAGTTAAAATAGCGTCAAGCTTCTGTTCCATCTTTTGCAAGCGAGTCGAAGACAACACTATTGTTCGAATGCTATTTAAGCGCTGTACTGCTAGAAATTGATTGCGACTGCGCGTGGACACAGAACTCAAACTGTAGCAAAAACGCGTCTGCACTCCAGCTTTGCCTTTTTTGAACTATGTGTTTGTAACACATGTTGTGCACTCACGTTTAATCATTTTTAGTATTTGCTCAGGTGCTGGGGCCACATCTGAAGGTAAGGCAATTGGCATGAGTTGGTTTTGGTGGGCATCAAGGGTCCATCCAAAATGCGAAGGATTTTCTTTTGGTGGCTCAGCATCGGCAAAAGTCCTCCAGATGGCAGTTTGAAAATGGGTTTGATGTACATGGTCTTCAAAAACTTTAGATGTTTGGGGTAATGCTCTCAAATCAGGAGCAGAATTTACCTTGCACTTTTCCATTTTGTTTGACCATACTTTGAATCTTAAATTCGTTATATTGGTCTCTCCAGCGAATCCGTAACAAGCAGAAATGAATTTGGTTGCTTCGGAAATAACTTCAGTTACCGACTCTTGGATTCTTCCAAGTTTATGCAATGCTGATTCTGATTTCAAAACCTTGACAACTGTAGATTTTCCAATACCCCAGATAAGCGATACTGCGTCGCAGCCAGGGAGTATGTAGGCAGGTAATGAGTGGGTTAAAATGTTGCTGTGGGCCAGGGTTGTGAATTTGATGCTAACACATGATCTTCCATAGCTTGTCCCAGACATAATAAAATCGCGGGTTAGTTTCTGGCAGAAATACACGTGTAGCAGCAGGATGAATATATCGATGTCATCTGCTACCACTCTAATAACCATCTTTTTCATCTCTGCTGCTGCCAAAGCCTGCTGAGGGGTAGAACTAAAAACCGTATGGGCACCGTACGCTTCCATGCGGTTCCACACGGTCCATACCGTGGTTCTATACGGTTTTTAGTGTTACCGACTGCTGAGCGATGATTACATCTGCCTCTTCATGCTTTGTCCTTAAATCTTCTCTAGGTTTGATGTCTTTCTCAAAATATTCTACAGGAATAGGATCCGGTCCAGTAATTACAAGTCGATGCCTGCTGCTGCTGAGTGGATGATTATCAAAATATTGGCAAATTAAGCTAATCAACGGGCACTTGTTGTTTTCAGTTACAGTGAGGCAATTTTTTTGGGAAGGCAAAGGTATGGACAGGAAGAGAGTAAGCACTAAGTATGCAACTTGCAATTATGCCAGCACGAGCTCTCCGTGTTCTTTCTTTAATGCTATGCTCATAACACCGATCAAACACAAAATACGTGCCAGCAGTTCTTAGATGTTTCGCGACATAAGTCAGAAATGATTTAACGTAATCCTTGATTTTTCTCTTGACTCACATTAACTACAAACTGAAACTGCACTAGCATAATAAACTAACCTTCACTGGAAAAAAGACAGCTTGAAGGAAGGTAATGCATTATAGGTAAATATACGTAATGTGTGCATGAACAATAACATGAGCTGTCCATTTCAATGGTGACCAAGCGCTTACTACAAACAGTTTTTCTGACACGCACGTCCAGCCTCGTTTACAACTACTCGCCAGTAACAGTAACTAATCTCTTGCGACAACCAATCCAGGCAGTTCGTAAAAGCCCAAGAATAAAAGCTTTACTTCTCACAGCCAGCAACTTCTCTAACTTAACGATTGTCTCGTAAAATCGGTAATACATACGCTATTAATGTTTGCATCACAATGGAATGCTTTTAATATTTAAACTCCACATAATTAAACATAAAACGGCTGGGTATATTCAGAAAGCAAGGTTGATTTTGAAAAATTATAAATATACTGGTCTTGGTCTTTTATTATGACGCAATGATGACGTCATCACAAAGTTTACGTCGCTAGAACTTGCAACATTGCGTAAAGTACGATAGTTTTCATGTGACTCGGTTCGAAAAATAAGCTGCTACAATCTGATATTCATTAAACATTTTTTTAACACGAGATGGCGCTAGAAAAACATTTCATTTGGTATTTTCAGGGGGTTACCCACCAATAGTTTTATTTTTTCAGTGTCAACATAGCATTTAGTGATACAAAATCCATCCTTTCCACGTGGATTGATTGCTGTTATAACTAGGTAGTGATAATAATTATGTTACACTTATATTATTTATTGAATATATGTATATCAGTTATATTTGATCGCTGATAAAAAACAAATTGCTCAACTATGCCAGCTTGGCGTACTTCCGATTCTTGTTCAGGAGGTACCAATGGACAATAATCAGCAATCAAAGTTTGTATATGTCTCCATGCTCGGTTGAGCTGAAGACTACTGTTTTTCGTCTCGGCAATATCCCAAACGGTACAAAGTAACAAATAAAACTTGAAAACAGTCAAAACACAAACTTATTAAAAATCACTGTTGTTATATTACATGACTGGATTGCTCTTTTCTTAATCTGGCCCATTCAGTTTAATGCCAGCATCAACCTTTCCCTCGAAAGTGTGGAAAGGAGATTTTTGATGGTGTTTTTTTTGTACTTTATAGCCTTTAAAACGTTGTAAATATTTTACCTGGAGGCTAAACAAGTAGTATTAGTAAAATAATAATTTTAAAACAGTGTATGTAACAAAAATATTTGAATGAAATTACTGTTGAACCAATACGGCCAGTCCCGCCGTTGTCGGCTCACCACTCATTAAGTGGTATAAAGTGATAGGTATCATTACCCAAAAAAAAGGTACCACTAATTTTATATTATTTATTTTAATATGATTCCATTTGAATTACATTCGGTACCAATAACTACCTGATAACTTGAAACTTTTTTTTTTGAAACTTGAACTTTATTGCAGATGTCAGTACATTACAAAAAATATGACAAAGACATGAAAAAACAGTAGCGTTACAATCCATTCACTAACACCTACAGGGAGCTGCGAAGTGAGCGCGCAAGAGGGTCTTCGAGTCAGCAGTCCCTGGTTATATTAGAAAAGTTACATTGCTCATTATTATTAATAATTTTCTTTTTTTTTTTCATTTAACAATAACCCGAACAAAACCTACAACGGAAGCAAAAAAAAACGTATGTACAATAATTAATTAAAAAAAAAAGAAATACCCAAATTTTGGTGATAATTCAACAAAGTTTGATGTAATTGGTTTAATACCCAAATCACGTTGCAATGAATCACTACATATCAAAAATAACAACAAACCATGTCTATGGAAATTAATGCAATACAAATACATGCAATGACAATTATAACAAAGATAAATAAATGGGGGATATAAGGAGGAGGGATTAATACTAGGATGTATATTCATTCAAGAAAAATTGTTTTAACTTTAAACGAATTTAAAGATTTACAAAGCTTAAGTTCAATAGGAAGCGAATTCCAAACTTGGGCCCGTGATACTTAATTGAATTCTGAAGTTTATTCGTTCTGTAAAATGGTAAAAAATAGTTGTCACTCTTTGCTCCCCTGGTTAATTGATGGTGTTTGACATTTGATTTGGAGAAATAGTGACTAAATGGAGAAGGAAGCTGATTACACTTAAATGTAAAAACAGCAGACTCAAACTTGAACATATCAGGCGGTTTTAAAACTTTAAATTTCAAATAGTAAGGTGTGGTATGTGTAGATGTAGATGCTTTAAATTTCAAATAGTGTGGTATGTGTAGATGTATGGGTAGTACTTTTGTGTTTTGTACAGTCGACCAGAGAAATCTGGTGTACATGCATACTAGTCCCAATGTCTATGCTAGCTGGGTAGTGCCTCCTAGTGGCGCCACACGGGCAACGGTCTCGACTGGCCGGCTAAACTACTTCAGCAACCCTGTTGCCTTGCAGGGTATGCCTTTTTAGGTAAAGGCTAGGCCCACTGCTTATAACTGTGGTTGGCGTCAGCAAGGGCATGCGGCCATAAAATACTTGCTCCAACAAAAACCTCATGACGATGCAAAATAAAATTTTGGCCCCCAGTCCCCGGCAGCCCTTAAATGGGCAGGGGGTGCTAAGAATCTCCGGGTTCAAAGTTGCTAAAGAAAAAGTTGAAAAACGGCTTGGGGTTAGATTCGGAAGCTGGAATGTTGGGAGTATATCTGGCAGAGGGACGGAGGTGTGCGAAGAACTGAGGAAGCGAAAGGTGGATGTATGTTGTTTGCAGGAACTGAGATGGAGAGGTGAAGGAGCTCGCTTTACTGGTGTCAAGGGAAGGAAGTACAAACTGTGGTAGTGCGGAAATGACGATAAAACCGGGGGCGTGGGTATATTGGTTAAAGAAGAACTCTGTGAGAAGGTGGTAGAGGTCAGAAGAAGGTGTGACAGAGTTATGGGAATTGGATTAGTCTTTGGAGAAGAGGTGGTGAGAGTGATTTGTGCTTATGCACCACAGAGTGGAAAACCAGATTCAGAGAAAGAGTTATTTTATGAGGAAATGGCGCGTGAGTGGAGTATGGCGAATGCAAATGAAATGGTGTTGGGATTGGGAGATTTCAATGGCCATGTGGGGAAATGTGCAGAAGGATTTGAAGGTATACATGGAGGGTATGGAATAGGAAAAAGAAATGTTGAAGGAAGAATGTTACTAGATTTCTGCGTCCAAAAAGAGTTGTGTGTTGCAAATACGTGGTACAAGAAGAGAGATGAAAGGAAGGTGACTTATAGTTCAGGTGGAAATGATACAGAAATAGACTTTGTTCTGGTAGGAAAGGAAAAGAGAAAGTATCTACGAGATGTAAAAGTTATCCCTGGGGAATTGCAGCACAGGCTGGTGGTGGTTGATGCGGAGGGACGCAAACTGAAGAAGTCAGTAAAGAAGAGTAAAAGGGTGAGATGGAGGGTATGGAAGCTGCAGGAAAAAGAGATCAAAGAGGAATTTGAACGAAGAGTAGTAGAATTAGTGGACGCTGAAGCAGTGGATTTGTGGGAGTCCTACAAGAATGGTGTTTTAAAGGCTTGTGATGATTTGTGTGGAAAGACGAAAGGGAGAAGAGATCAGGGAAACACGTGGTGGTGGAACAAGCAAGTACAGTAAAAGAAGCGATAGATCGGAAAAAGAAAGCATTTAAAACATGGTGCAAGAATCGATCAGCGGAAAATAAAAGTAATTATAGAAAAGCAAGAAATCGGACAAGGAAAGTGGTTGCAAAAGCCATGAAGCAGGCGGCTGAAGAGGAGATGAAAGTGCTATATAACAAATCAAACGATGTTTTTAAGTTACTGAAGTTTATGAGAAGGGATGGAAAGGACATTAATGGTGGAGGTTGCATGAAGGATAAAGATGGGAGACTTGTGGTTAGTGAAAAAGATCGTGGAAAATTATGGAAGGATCATATGGAAAAGATCATGAATGTGGAAAACGAATGGAATCAGATGGCAGAAGCAGATATGGTTGAAGGACCAGTTGAAGAAGTCACTCATGAAGAGGTGATTAAGGCTATGAATAAGATGAAATTGGGAAAAGCAGCTGGTCCCTCTGAAGTAAATATGGATATGATAATGGCGAGCGGAAAGTTTGGTGTGGGAGTACTAAAGAAGCTGTGTCAGAGAGTTCTGGATGGAAAAGGTATGCCAGAGGAATGGAAAACAAGTGTTGTTGTTCCAATCTTTAAAGGAAAGGGAGATGTGATGGATTGTGGAGCATATAGAGGAGTAAAGCTGCTGGAGCATGCAATGAAGATAGTCGAGAGAGTGCTAGAGAAGAGAATAAGAGAATTAGTGAAGGTTGATGACATGCAATTTGGTTTTATGCCTGGGAAGGGCACGACTGATGCTTTGTTTATTTTGAGAAGGATGCGAGGGAGTTTCGTGGAAAAGAGAAAAAGCTGTACATGTGTTTTGTGGACTTGGAAAAAGCGTTTGATAGGGTTCCCAGAAAAGTGATGAAATGGGCATTAAGAAAGAAAAGCTTGCCAGAAGTGTTGGTGAAAGCAGTAATGAGCTTGTATGAGGGCTCAAGGACGAAAGTCAGAGTTGGATCGGGTTTTTCGGAGGAATCTGGGGTAAGAGTTGGTGTGCATCAAGGGTCTGTGCTATCACCATTGATATTTGCTATTATGGTTGATGCAGTGTCAGAACATGCAAGAGAGGGACTATTGAATGAAATTTTGTACGCGGATGATCTTGTGCTGATGAGCGAAAATTTGGAGGATCTAAGGGAGAGGTTCCAAAGGTGGAAAGATGCATTGGAAAGCAAGGGATTGAGAATAAATATTAGAAAGACTAAGATGATGGTGAATGGTGCAGAAGGGGAGGTTGTGCGTAGCAGGGTGGATCCGTGTGGAATATGTGGAAAAAGAGTTATGTCTAACGCGGTGTGGTGCACGCTCTGTAAGAAGTGGATTCATGCGAGATGCACTAAAATGAAAAAAGTATCTTGCAGTTTTACACAACAGTTTGTATGTAGAAGATGTGAAGATATTGGAGACGGAAAGGAAGAACCAGTGGAGGTGTTGTGTGATGAAGTGGAGACTGTGAAGGGTTTTTGTTATCTTGGAGATAGGCTGAATGCTAGTGGTGGGTGTGAAACTGCAGTGACTGCAAGAGTAAGGATCGGATGGATGAAATTTAGAGAATGTGGAGAGTTGTTACTTGGGAGAAGGTTTTCTTTGAAAATGAAAGGGATGGTGTATCGCAGTTGCGTAAGATCAGCAATGTTACATGGAAGTGAGACATAGTGTTTGAGGGAAAATGAGATGGTAATTTTGAGAAGAACTGAAAGAGCTATGGTGAGATCAATGTGCGGAGTAACACTAGTGGATAGAAAGAATACTGAGGAGCTGATGAAAATGCTGGATCTGAAGGAAACTTTAGATAAAATGGCTAAAGCGAATGGAGTAAGATGGTATGGACATGTGGTTAGGAGGGATGATGAGAGCATTTTGAAGAAGGCAATGATGTTTGAAGTGAATGGACCACGAAAGCGAGGACGGCCGAAGCAAACATGGAAGAAACTAGTCGAGGAGAATATAAAGAAGATTGGGTTGAGGGTGGAGGAAGCTACAGATCGCGCGAGATGGAGTGAGGGAGTGGGAGCGATTGCTGAAGGAATGAGGTGCATCCGGCCACCTTCGTACACGAGGAAAAACCGGATTAAAACTGGACGATGATGATGAAGGTGATGCTCTTTCATTCCATTTGGCACCTCCAATGATTTTAAGAGCCTTATTTTGTAAGACTATAAATTTCTTTAGATAAGATTTAAAGGTTGAACTCTAAACTAATACACTATATTGCGAGATTGAAATATAGCACGATATAAAGTTAGCATGGCTGCAGTCGACAAAAATGGCTTTACTTTGGCCAAGATTCCGACAGATCTAGAAAGCTTATTTATCAAATATTTTGTACGCAGTTCAAATAACAGACAGTGATCAATCGTGGCACCTACGCATTTTGTTGAGCTGGCTAATCCTAAATCGGAATTCGCATATGCTGAAGAAGTTTTGAGCTTATTATTCAAATTAAACTTCGGGTCAAGAATCATCGTATTTGACTTAGATAAATTAAGCGATAACCTATTTGCTTTCAACCAGTTACATCAGTAACTTCAGTTTCAATTTTGTGATTAAGATTTTCAAATTTACTATCTTTTAAGATCAGACAAGTGTCATCTGCAAATAATCTCGGAAGAGTTGATATCATTAACATTATATTCATTCATAAAGACAGCGCATCGCTCGCTGGCGGGATGGGTTTATACGTGAAAAACAGCATTAAATTTAACGAATGCAGTAACTTGAATATAAACACAGATGAAGTTGAAAACTTATGGATCGAAATTACGACCACTGGTAAACCATTAATTATCGGTGTAGTCTACAGACATCCTGTTTACAAGACGTGTGCAATAGAACACTTCAGTAATGAATTAAGTTCCATCTTCCATACTTTGAATCTTAACGAACGGGAGTTTTATTTGATTGGCGATATGAATGTAAATTTGTGTCAGGACAATAAAAGCTATGAAACAAGCCGCTACATAGACAATCTGATTGGTTGCTCTGTTAAATGCATTATTAACAAACCAACCAGAATTACCCCAACCTCAAAAACATTGTTGGATCATATTTATACCAACAATACCCTCTCTAATTGTACGTTGTCCGGCGGTATTTCTTTATGCGACTTCTCGGATCATTACGGGACGTTTGTTTTAATTCCTGTTAGCAAACCGAAATTAATGAATGATAATGAAATATACATAAGAGACTTAAGTCATTTCCAATTGGAAAGCTTTCTTGTGGACTTGTCATCTCAAATGAACTTGCTTAATATATCTGATTCGGAAAATATAAATGATCTGTTTGATATATTTATTGACAAGTTTGCAAAAACAGTTACCAATCACGCTCCGTTGAGAAAGGCAACCAGAAAAGAATCCAGGTTAAAATCAAAACCCTGGCTTTTTCCAGGCCTACTTAAATGCATCAAGCGAAAAAATAGAATGTTTAAGCTCCTCCACAAAAACCTGACCCAGTACTTCGGTAAATGCATAGAAAATATCGTAATACGTTAAATCGCGCGATTGGTCGTGACAAACAAAATTATTATAATAAATTATTCATTGATAATAAAAGTAGACCGGATAAGCTTTGGAATGCCATCCGAGAGTGAACACACCTGGTAAATCTACAATTCCTAATAACTCAAATACTGAGAATGGAGTTATTCATAATCATGAAAGAATGGCTGAATTGTTCAATGACTTCTTTATTAATGTGGGAAAAAATCTAGCCGATGCTATAAAACCAATCATATCACAATAGAGTCAAAGTATTTCGTCAGCTACATCATCGCTAAAATCGTTTTACATTAGTCCTACAACTGAAGATGAAGTTGCTGCTTTGATTAGTTCGTTATCTCACAAAAAAGCTAAAAGAGTGGGAGATATTGATACCTTCTTCGTAAAAATTAGTAAACACATTATCTCTCCGCTACTCTGCAAACTCTTCAACCTCGCAATAACTCAGGGTATACATCCGAATGCGTTAAAGCTTGCAGAAGTAATACCAATCTACAAAAAAGGAGACGTAAATAATATTAACAATTATCGGCCTATTTCAATCCTCTCCCAATTTAATGAAATATTTGAAAAATTAATCACCTGTAGACTGACGCAATTCCTTGAAAAATTTAATTTGCTCAGTGATCATCAATTTGGCTTTAAAAAAAAATACTCTACAGCTTATGCCATAAACAATATATATGATAAGATAATCAAAAATATTGATAAAGACCAGTTCAGTTGCTGTCTTTTTCTTGACTTGTCGAAAGCCTTTGATACTGTTGATCACAACATTTTACTATTTAAAATGAACAAATACTTTGGGATTCGGGGAATTGCATTGGATCTTTTCGAAAGTTATTTAAATAACAGACGACAATACACTAAAATTTATGACGCTAAATCAGAAGAGAAAACAATAACTTGTGGTGTTCCTCAGGGATCATGCCTAGGCCCTACTTTGTTCCTAATGTATATCAATGATCTTCCTTCAGCCTCCGATTTTGGCGTCACAATATTTGCCGACGACACTTTTTTATTGCTAGCTGATAGCAATCTAAACAACTTGGAAAATCGAGTAAATCATCAACTGCACAAAATTGATTATTGGCTTCGCAAAAACAAACTATCGCTAAATTATGTAAAAACAAACTACATGATCATCAATAAGCAACCAAGAACCAAAGTAGATTGTGAATTTAACCTGCATATAAATGACTATACTATTTCTAGAGTAAATAAAGTTAAATATCTGGGCGTATTACTTAATGACGACCTCACTTGGTCTTCGCACATCAGTCATTTGTCCTTGCAACTGGCGCGTTACTCTGGACTATTTTATAAACTACGACCATTTGCTTCTAAGGAAACCCTGAGTATGCTCTACTATAGTTTAGCTTATTCACGAATACATTATGGAATTAGCGCCTGGGGTACAGCCTCTGAAGTCAAACTGAAACAACTTCGAGTTAGACTCAACACAATCTTGAGAATTATTGGTAAAAAAGATTACAACACCCCCATAACCGAGTTATATCAGCATCTAAATTTCTTAGTTCTAGATGATATCTACAAATTAGAATTAGCCAAAATTATGTATCTATTACATCACAATCATCTTCCACCAGTTCTGAACAATTCTTTTACAAAATTGAAATCCATACACTCTCACGATACTAGACAACTTGATAAAAACGTTTATTTTCTGCCTCGTGTTAACAAATCTTTCGCTAAAAATCTTCTAGCATTTAGAGGCACGAAAATTTGGAGCACCATAGATCCCACAATTAAGAGCATGCCCTGGGTTTCCTTCGAAAAGAAATTGAAATTACTGGATAACTATAATTGTTAACTGTTTTCTGACTTGATCTGATAACCACACACCGACCTAGCAACCCAAATGTCTTTCGCTTTGCCTTTTCCCCCAGAACTCTTTTTGGTTTTTGTATTTTTTTGTCTTTTTCATTATCGTTTGTTGATATTGCGTATTTCATATTATCATTTAATTGAAAGCCTCTATGCCCTACATCGTATCATGTAAATCTTCATGTTTTTGGTGCTGCGCATGTTAGGAAGCATCTCACTGGAAAACCTAACGGTTGCTCCATGCTTTCTAGCCTTCGCACAATTTTTAAAATTTTTTTTCTTTATTGAATGTTGTGCTCTATTTTCGTTGTCACCTGTGCAGGCAAATAAAGAATACTACTACTACATTAATATATATGGTAAACAAAAAAGGACCAAGAACTGATCCTTGCGGCACTCCATAAGTGATAAGTTTCTCACTGGATTGGGAGCTGTGTAACGACACATATTGAAATCTGTTAGTTAGAAAGGAGGAGAAAAGATCAAAAGCGACGCCACGAATGCCGTAATGTTCCAACTTGTGGATAAGAATTTCATGCTTTACAGTGTCAAACGCTTTTTTTAGATCAAGAAAAAGTAAAGCTGTATAATTAGTATCATTTATATTATCGTAGAATGATAGCGTCTGAAACCAAATTGAGTAGGTAATAATAACGAATGTTTTTCAAGAAAAGCTGTAGTTCATGAATGAATTAGTTTTCAAAAATTTTTGAAAATGGCGAAAGAATTGAGATCGGTCGGTAATTTGTAGTGTCAGTTTTAGAGCCTGATTTAAAAACAGGAATAACTTTAGCAATTTTTAAGTAGTCTGGGAAAATGCCCAGAGCAAAGCAGTTGTTGAAAAAATAAGAAAGAGGAGCAGCAAGGATATTAGCAGCGACTTTTAAAAAATAAGAGGATACTTCATCATGTCCACATGATTTGCTATTTTTGAGAGAGTTGATCTGATGAAAGATTTTAGTGGGGTTTGTGGGAGAAACAAATAAAAAAAAGAAACTTGCTTATGTAAGTAGCTTTCGAATTTATTAACACTGCTACAAACAGGAATTTTTCAGCCAGAGTCTTGCCCACGTTACAAAAATAATCTAAAAAGCGCCGAAAACATCTTTTAAATTTAGGTAGTCTTGAAAAAGACTGTTTAAGAACCAAACATTTTCGTCTCGCTCTCTTCAGGGTTCAACGCGAGAGTTAATTGGGAAGGAAAAAAGTGGTCTATATATTATCATCAGCTTCATCGAAAAATCTTCTTTTCGATGAAGCTGATGATAATATATAGACCATTTTTTTCCTTCTCAATTAACTCTCGCGTTGAACCCTGAAGAGAGCGAGACGAAAATGTTTGGTTCTTAAACAGTCTTTTTCAAGACTACCTAAATTTAAAAGATGTTTTCGGCGCTTTTTAAATCTGTTTTGAAATTCTGTACCAACAAAAATAATCATTAAAAATATTAGCTGATAACTAAGATATGATAAATAAGATAAGCTGATAACAAAAAATGCTGCAGTGGTTTTATGGTATCACAAGGATTTTATGCAAATCACACTGCCAAAGGAGATTGAGCCTATCTTTCACTGTTAAAAAAAGCACATACTCAGCATTAACAAAAAAAAATCACATACCAATTGTTTCTGATTACTAGGGTCAGCCAGCCTTTCCTCCAGCGCATTGAGGCCTTCCATTGAATCAAGAGAAAATGGTGCAAAGTCATCATCTAACTAGTCTATAGCAGCATGAGTGGTATCGCTGCTACCCATGATTTCCAAAGTTTTTTGCAATAAAATGCGGTTCGCCTTAACCTTTTGACGAACCTCCAACAAGCCAATGCGGATACGGCGTACTGCAAATAAAATTACTTAACTGTGATACATTAGCAACAACAACAACAACTTGTTTTGACATTTTACACCATTTTTGTTTGAAACCATTGTACTTAGCATGCACCAAGTCACATTATTAGTAGGACAAAGCATGCCTTGCACCCAAACCGCCGTTAAAACAAAGGAAGTGTCTAGAGCACCCGCAGCCTTTTATAGATACAAACAAGCCGTCCGATGCTGCGCGGGAAACCAGTCACACGTCACAGCGACGTCATACATAGAAACAAACAAAGCAGACCGGTGCAGCAGGGTTTTGATCATGGAAACTTGGACGGTGCTCTATACACTGCCTAAAACAGAACTAAAATAATTCAATTCAACTTTAATTTCTGCACGCTAAAAAAAGTTCATGCTAATACAAAAGTATAAATTACGGAAAAAGGAACATGCAACAAAACGGGTTAGCGTTGAGACATGCCAGTCGTTATAATGTGCTTGTTCTGCCTTGTTCGTTACTTATTGCAGTTTAAAAGTGTTTGATACCGATTTGTGAGTCCTAGCTCAGATGAGCAAAATAAAATTGTGCGAGGATATAAACAGATAACGCGATCGTAACATGAGCCGAAATTTAATCTAAATCGGTTTAGGGTGCTTTTACCTCATCCAAATCCGAACTGGCACGAATTTCAAAGCAAAAATTTGTCATTGGTTTTGAGTTTTGTTTTAATTCTAAAGTGAGAATGATTGTCTTGATAAAGTTACTTGGTTTTGCTTGTCATGGCGAAGCCCACTGCTGCTAATTAGCCTTCAAAAAGTTGTTTTGTCTAACTTAGAAGTTAGTACTTTTTTCAATTTCAAGGCCGGCCACTTGTCAATGGCTATTTTTATTGCATAACAGGCTTGTTAACTCAACCAGCTTTAGATAAAGACGATTATATCCAAACGCAAATTAAGTTCTTGTTGCTCTGACCTAAAGTAACAAAATTTAGATCTAAATAAGGATTTTATAACGTATATTTTATGCTAGGGGGGGAGGCTTAAAATTTAGTTCTAAGCGAGTCCCCTTCAAAAATAAGCTATAAGCTTTAACTAACACTTCTAAAGCAGTCTGAAGTGTTTGCAACTTAAAAACCCTTGTTCAAATCCACATCAAAATTCATGGGTCAACTCTAAAAATGATTCATTTTTGATTATTTGAAGGTGCTATTCAAAAATCATTTCAGCATTATTAAAGGATTATGACGTCATATTGGTGCAGTGTACAAGCTTAAGTAAGCCACGTATAGCTTACAATTAAGTTAGGACACTACAAATGGAGACATGTTTTTATTATAAACAGGCTGTATTGAAATGAGTACAGATGGACCGGAGGGTTACAGGTTATGTTACTCGTTCTAAGACCACAAGAGTTCTGAGAAGCATACAATAAGAAAAATAATAAACTGCTCACGCACATTGTCGACAGCATGACGCAGAGGTTTAGAGCGTTGTTATAGCTACGACCATAATTGCAAAGTTGATGGTTAAAGCCTGGTCTACACTGAGGCCATGCCAGGCTGAGAAAAGTCAAGTCAAGCCAAGCGACGTGTCTACACTGGAACTGTAAAATGGTCAGACGCGGCGTGCTTTTTAAGTTGATGCAATCAAACGTCATCGTAACGGTATGGCGTTGGCAGAGTGGTTGATGCATTGGGCTGCGTGGACGAACAAACATACGTTGATACAGTTGTCTGCTTGTTCGCTAACTAGTGGGCCAGTACCCTACGACTGTATTCATTGGAACCCAAGATCCTAACCAAACAAGTCAAGTACAATTTTATTTGTTTGCACTGAAATAGTCATCAAATAGTCAATTACACAACAACTTTTAACATAAAAATGATAATACAGTGCAAAAGTTAGTTTGATTAGTAATCAAACAGTGGCAAACTGGACAGCGCAAGACCGTTTCCTGATCATCTGAGTCAAGTTGCCCATACCCAACAGGCGTAGAATTCGTAAAGTTGTTCACTGGAAATTTTGGGAGCTGGAGAAGGTTGTTGTTGGGCAGTAGGGTGTTTCGCTCGAAAAAAAGTTTTCTTTGGATAGTGATTTTCTAATGCCAAACGCACTAACTAGATGAATGTTCAAAATTTTTTTGAAAAATTTTTGCATTTTAGCTCCCCACACCCCATATTTTTGAGCCGAGGGGGGTCAAATTCATAAAAATGCTATTACTTAAGCCAGGATTATCGTACATTGCTGATACTGGCATCAAACAAACCGGAATAGGCAAGTTTACACCCAACTTCCAGAGGAACTACAGGTCTAACTCCTTTAGATTGGGAGATATAAGCAATTTTGTTAATTCTGAGCAATTTTTAGTGCTTTTTTTTAGCATATACAATAAGAATAAAGGTTAATTTTCGATGAAAATTTTCCAAGATGTTACTTGTTACAGGAATTAGTTTACAGATGAAAAAAGTGATTAAATTGAAGTCCATTCATCAGTGCATCTACAGTATTTGTCTACGTCACAATTATTGCGCTGCGAGTCACAATATAGTTACATTCAGTTCCAGATTGAAATATCATTATTTTTTCAAAAAAACTGTGAGTTGCAAGTTTGCAACCGAATTTTTCAAACTACAGTAGTTTTAAAGCAGAAACCTTTTTGTCTGATTGTTGCTTTTTTATTTCGGAAGGAATAAATTTAAGTCTGAAACTTAAAACACTCAAGTTGGCCACTGAAACATTAAGCACAAAGGCTAGTGAGATAGTATTATGAAACTCTGTCCAAGCTTATCACATACACACTTGTTTTAGCTCTACATTCTGGAACATTCCAGAAAAAGCATTGGGAAGGTGCAATATAAAAAAGTATCTTATTTATGGACAGGAATCTATTGGCACTGTTCCCTTTAAGGTGCAAAATTTGAGAAAAACAATAAATTTTGGGCAAAAACTTTCAAATTTTTCTTCAAACTTGCTGACTGGAATGGTGATTTTCGGCCGAATTTGAATTAAGTTATTTATTATTCAAATTGTTTCGACTATAACAAAAGTCTCGTCAGCCTTGCTGCGCACAGCCAATCCAGGCTAAACTCATTCCAGACTGTAAAGACTCTTTTTTGCATTGCTTTACCGGGACATCTCGACTTCATCTCTTTTCTAGGTTGTGCCCTATTTTTAGTAGGCGACTGGCCCCAAACAACGATACCTAATGAAAGAGCCTATAACGACTAACCTTAAACTTAGTTACCGGTAGCCTAACTAGCTCACATCACTAAAAGCCCCCATGGCAACCCACTCATTTGCAGCTGCAGACGCGTTTCGACCTTATTATGGTCTCATCAGTGCAGCATAGCAACCTCCCACCTTCCTGAATAGCAACCTCTCACCTTTCTGTGACATCATGATCCTCCCACCTTTCTGTGACATCATAATCCAGCATTTACTAATTCCTTGAAGGTTTTATTTCAAATGTTCTACCTTGAGCAGAACGAGCAGAGGCTTAGATTCGGGGTGTGTAGTTCTTTTGAAGGTTAGAATTTTTTTTTTTTTCAGGAAGGTGGGAGGTTGCTATGCTGCACTGATGAGACCATAATAAGGTCGAAACGCGTCTGCAGCTGCAAATGAGTGGGTTGCCATGGGGGCTTCTAGTGATGTGGGCTAGTTAGGCTACCGGTAACTTAGTTTGGGGTTAGTCGTTATAGGCTCTTTCATTGGGAATCGTTGTTTGGGGCCAGTCGCCTGCTAAAAATAGGGCACAACCTAGAAAAGAGATGAAGTCGAGATGTCCCGGTAAAGCAATGCAAAAAAGAGTCTTTACAGTCTGGAATGAGTTTAGCCTGGATTGGCTGTGCGTAGCAAGGCTGACGAGACTTTTTTTATAGTCGAAACATTTATTTGTCCGTTGCAAATTTCTTATTTAAATTGTGTTATGTACTTTAGAAACGCGATTTTGATGCAAAAATTGGATCAAACATTTATTAAACCCTTTAAATTTTTGGGCAAATTTTTTGTTAAAATTTATATTTGAGCAAATTCGCACTTGCTAAAAACTTACTGGGAACAGTGGTTATTGTCCGCGCCAGATGGTTGACTACAGCCGGTAGATACCTACGCCTTAAGCTATTTGACATACACGATTTAAGTTCTGAGCAACAAGCTTCATTAGACCAAGTTGTCCAGTTTATTGTTGATGCATACGTCCCCTCATTTTTTAAGTTTTTTTTCAAGCCTACTGCAATTGAATGGAGAGTTGTTTTGAATATACGAGATTACTTGAAAGCTTCGACGGCATTACCAGCTAAAAAGTGTTTCATAGATCATGCTTCCACTTGGATGAACCCCAAAACAGCAGCACTAGGAGCAGAAGGGGTCACTGCCTGGGGACACAGGGGGCCCAGGGTTCAGAATTGTCAGGTTTAGAATGCAAAATTCATCAGCTCATACTACGGCCTGCGGACGCGATGATGTTTTTTTTTTTATTTCGGGCCGAAATTCGAACATCTGCGGACGCTATGACCTTATTTTGCTCATCACTAGATGTTGAGCCGAAATTTGAACATCTGCGGAGGCTATGACCCTTTTTTTTGCTCATCACTTGATTTAGGGCCGAAATTAGAACATCTGCGGACGCTATGACCTTTTTTTAGCTCATCACGTGATTTTGGGGCACCACTGACCAAAGGGCCCGAACGAAATTTTTGCTCCGGGGCCCGAAATTTCTCTCGGCGCCCCTGACTTGGAGTTTTGCAAGCGGACATGGACATATCTCGAATAGCCATAAGGACACCAAATACGAAAGAGCTGCTATGGTCAAATCGTCAACTTACAGCATTTTTGAATACTTAATCAAGATCATCACCATGCCTAACCAAAGGAAGTAAGAATGACTGAAAAGCTTTTCGGAACTACAATACTTGCTGTGAAAGGCTGATTGGACGAACGAAGGACGAACTAACCCCCAAAAAAGCTCGCACATTCGGACGATATTGACCACAAGATGAAGGGTTATATTACCATGCCTACTATGTTAAGTGAACTTGATGAACTAAGTGACTGTGTAATTCAGGCTTTTTCAACCTTTTTTCCTCATGGCCCAATAAAATGATAAAATATGGCCGTGGCCCATTTACTTTTATTAAAAGAGATAAAATAAGCGTAACAGCATCATTAGGGTAGCTAATCTTGCTTTCTAGTCAAGCTCTCTGGCCCATTGAAAACAGTGCCATGGCTCATATTTCAACCTAGAGGTTAAAAACCTCTGGCTTAGTTGTTTAAGTTGAATTTGAGTTGATGTTGTTCATTGTTTGTCATTGTTTTGAAATTACATGAGGTGAATGTGTAAATTTGAGTCTTTATTTAGAAAAATAGGAGAGAAATTTAACAAAATAAAGCAAAAATTCACATTTTTGTTAATAACTCGAAAAATAAGGAAGTTACACTCATTGTTTCTCTTGAAGTTGGATATAAACTTGCCCATTCTGGTTCGTTTGACACCAATATCAGCTTGATGTGATAAACCTGCCCAGAGTTACAGCGATTTCGTAAATTGGACCCCCTCGTTATAAAAATGGGGAGTGTGGGGAGCTAAAACGTAAAAAAATTTCAAAATCTTTTCTACTTTTTATGAAGTTAGCTCATTTGGCATTAGCAAATCACTATCCAAAAGAAATTTGAAAAAAAAGTTTAAAAATGAAACACCCTATTGGGCAGGGGTAGGAGATTCTGAAGTTGTTGGGTCTGTTGCATGCATCTACACTAGCCCTCCTGTGAGTTCAATCAGGGAATCCAACAACCAATAGAATGAGTCTACCAAAGACAGCAGTCCCCTTCAATGAGATATCTTTATCTACTATACACAAATGTACCTGAAATCTTATTCAAATAGAATTGATTAGTACACAACAATGGCGCAGCAGATTACACATAACTACACACATAATGTGATAAACTTAATACTATTAGTAATTACACTGAGTAACAAAAAAAATTTTTGTTTGTTCACGGGTTCTAACCAAGATTTCCTGACCACTTACGACCAATAGGGTTGGGAAATCGCATTTTTTTTTTTTAACTTTGCTTTTGTGGTTTTGGGAGTGATTTTTTTAAATTCAGATTTTTGGCTAAAATCGTGTGATATAGCGTTTGTATTGTTGCATATTTACCCTCCTATCTCTAGAAAGCGATTAGATCGCTATAACAAGCTCGCTTAGAAGTAGCCAACCATCTGTCTACCACACCAAAATGGGGGAATCCCGCAAAGTGATTTTGCCAACGGCACCACAAGTAAACTTGCCGGCTTGTTCTTCAGACTGTCCCTTTGATGCTGAGCGTCAAGCAGGGAGCTGTGAATACCTATTTCAAGTCATTGGTTTGACCCGACTAGAAATTAAACCTAAGTCTACGACTGCAGAGGCAGACGCTCTTGGCACTCGGCCACCTGAGTTGTTACCATCACCAACAGGAACTTCTGGTAACCAGCTTTAAGAGAGTTTACACTTTACAGACGATACAAAAGTTTTTCTAATATGGTTTGTTTGCACCAAACCAAATCAGAATGATGGACATCCAGACTCAAACAATGAAACTTGCTTGATTCATGTGTTTGAGTCACTGATCACTGTAAACGTCATCAGGACTTCTCGAGTTTTTTTGCCTCAGCAGATGGACTTTGCTTTTGGCATAATGTAAATGGTCTTTTTGACTCAATTGGAATTCCTTGTATTCCAAAGGACTGGGGCTTTTTTATCGTTAGTTTAAGCACGAGTCTAAAAGGCGTACTACATCAGAATGGAAACAGATATCCATCTATCCCTCTTGCCCACTCAATGCATCTTGAAGAAAACTGTACAAATGTCAAAACTCTTCTGATTGCTCTAAAGTGTGACCATTTTAACTGGCAAGTAATTAGAGATTTCAGAACGGTAGCATTCGTGGTGGGTCTCCAAGGTGGATTTACGAAATTTCCATGTTACCTTTGCCATTGGGATAGTCGAGACACAACTGCACACTACCTTAGACGAATATGTCCAAAACGAACTGAATATTCTGTTGGGTACAGCAACATCAAATGGGACCCTTTAATTGACCTCATCAAAATATTGTTGCCTCCGCTGCACATAAATTTGGGCTTTATCAAACAATTTGTTTAAGCATTAGACAAGAATTCAGACGCATTCAAGCCACTACAAAACTTTTTTACCAAGATTTCTGCAGCAAAGGTGGAAGCTGGTATTTTTGTTGGCCCACAGATAAGAAAGATCCCAGACTGCAACGAATTTCTTGAAGAATTGACAACAGAAGGGCAGCTTGTATTGACGGTACGGAAATAAAAGACACTAACCTTATTCTTACTACAGTAAGGTACTATCAACCTAGCCTACTGACATTTCAAAAATCAATGCTTTCAAATCACTACTTTACAGAAAAAGAAACTCTCCACAAGCTTCAGTTTCATCCTTCACTACAAACTAACCTGCCAACTGTCAACACTGCTAAATAGGCTTAGTCCAACAGCTGGTATCAATCTTTTCGGCTGCTAAAGCTTCGCTCCAGTGGTTCGTGGATTTTTGGGCAATTACAAAGCTTAATTAGTGAAAACTTGCAGCAAAAGGGACTGCAGAGTGTTCTTCAAAGTTTATATGCTTAACGGTTATCTGGATCAGTTTATGGAAAGCATGGGTGCATACTCAGAGGAACTTGGCGAACGTTTCCTTCAGGATAGGCTATATTAGATTTTGAACGTCGCTACCCAGGACAGTATAATAAGCGTATAATGGATGATTACATATGGAGGCTGATCCATGAAAGTGACTTAAGAGCATGGTTGCAAATCTAGATAAACCATGCATTTCTAAGTGATTTATTTACAGTTTGCTGTTATATCCAAGTGTACTATAGCATTGCTATAAGCGGTGTAGGTTGTTAACTTTGTAAATAGGATGATATTTTGTCCTGATTTGTTGCTTAAACAAGTATAAACTATGAATACAAGATGTCAACCTCCCCGATAGCGTAAACAATCAAGAAATAATACGAGATTATACACGCTAGATTACACGATTTTAGTCAAAAAGCTGAATTTCGAAAAATCACTCTCATATTCACAAAAGCAAAGTTTAGGTGAAATTATATACGTAACCAATCAGGAAATAGCACTTCGAAGCCGGGAACAAAAATTGTGTTACACAGTGTTATGATGTTATCATGACATAATACCAAGACATAATTTTTATATATATAGGTAAAGTAAGGTTTCTTGTCACATCTATCATTCCACATCAGCAGTGCCTCTCAATTACTTCCCATGATTACTCATGACTAATGTTATTACACTTGGACTATTGCAGCACTATGGTCCAGACAGCCCAGATCCTGCGCATATATAGACAACCAACAGGTATGCACAAATAAGATGTACAAGATGCAGTCATGCACGAACAAGATTGTGGGCATGCTACTTATGCATAAACGAGGTGTAGACAACCAACAAGATTGCACAAACAAGATTGTGGCATGTTTTCTCTAGGCTACTCATTATTAATAAACCTAGGTCCAGCAGGCGATTGGGGTAGGTTGCCGACTTGTCATTCTGGCCTTATTCTTACTACAGTAAGGTACTATCAACCTAGCCTACTGACATTCCAAAAATTAATGCTTTCAAATCACTACTTTACAGAAAAAGAAACTCTCCACAAGCTTCAGTTTCATCCTTCACTACAAACTAACCTGCCAACTGTCAACACTGCTAAATAGGCTTAGTCCAACAGCTGGTATCAATCTTTTCGGCTGCTAAAGACTTGGGATGTAATTCATTTTAGCCAAACAAATCGGAATTGAATAACTCTTTGGTCTCTGCAAAACTTGTTTTTAAAAAAAAAACTAGATGTACACTAGTCATTTAATTGGATATCGATAGGTTGCCATTCTGGCCTGCGTACAGCTTGTATTCTTATAAAGCCGACTGAAATTTCAAAATACAATCCTTTGCTATTTTCTTCTGCCTGTTTACCTAAAAAAAATATACTAAGACAAAGTGTATCACGACCCAGTAGTCTAAGACTATTAGCCTATACCTGCACCTGGAAAATGGAAAACTCCCGGTCGCAGCAAGTCGCAGTAGGCTGAGAAGAATTAAACAAAGCGTAAATTTTTTTTCGGCTGTGCGCGGCTGAGCGGTGCACATGTCATGCGCCGCGCAAAGCTCCATTTCAATAAACCAAACTAACTTTTGCGCCTAGCTCAGCCTCAGTGTAGACCGGGCTTAGTTCCAACACAAGTCTCGTTGTTGCGTCCATGGATAAGATACTTCCTGATAATTGTCTCTGCTTGGTGGAATCTGACAAGCAGCAAAGTAAAGAAATCAAAAGCAAAAGTCAACTAGAAAAAAAAGGCAACTCCTAAGCGAGTCTCCATTCGTTGCACGTTTAGTGCCTCCATCGTTTTCAACCGACAGCAGGATAAGAAATCATCGTAATTCATCAGCACCACTTACCACTACAACCCATTACCTTTGGATCATCGCTCTCGAAAGCTAAAAAGTATGGTAATCCATCGGCTTTGAAAGCCGAAGAAGTACAGACTTCTAGACTTTACAGATGATCGTTTCGGCTGTTAAAGCCGAAAAAGTACGTTTTGGCTTTCAAAGCCAAATTACTTAAAGGGGCACTCAAGTCGACATTTTCACTTTAGCTCAAAAAACTTCAAAAAATCATGTCTTTATTATGTGTTAATATTATGTCGTAAAACTCCTTACTTTAAAAGTTATTGCATCTTGAAAGTACCCCGATTACATTTGGAAACCCTAGGTGTATGCTTGGAAATCTATGTTTCGAGTATTCTGACCTCTTGCGGATTTGGAAAGTCCAGATGAGTCAGAGGACTTGTAGGACTGGTCTATCTGCCTGACTACGGTAAGGCGAAGGGAGGTTACTGTACTCACATGCTAAAGTTGAATACCGTAGAATATTTACCAAATTGCAAATTTGAATCAGAAATATCTTAGGCTTGTTGATAGCCGACAGTAAATGTTGCCAGTCTGCTAAAATATCAAGAATAAATGATAGGGATATCCAGTTACAGAGTTATCAGTGCATACCGGTAGTTATTAGTTAGTACCGGCTGACCAGTACGTACTGGTACCTCTGTACCACAGTCTGACAGTACCAGCAAGCTAGTACAGTAGTACCAGTACTAAGATGGTAGGCCTAGCACAGTCTAGCTGTTTCTGTGCTTTGCATGTCATTGCTTATGCGAATTTTTGTTGAGCTACCGTATTCTTTAGTATTCCGGTATTAGAAAAAATGCTTATCCAGTTATGTTTGTGTTATGTTGTTATCAGGTTATGTATGTTGTTATGTTAGGCTGCTATCTGACTATTGGCAGATCGGGTACCGTACTGTACCAGTATAATCTGGTACCACTATCAGTTTAGCATTAGAACTACGGTAATTGCCTGACTACCTCAGTACCTACTGGTAACTTGCTAACAATATCTTAATACTGCACAGTGGATTGTACTGTAGTAGTTTAAAATGAGGCGTTATTGTGGAGTGAGAGGGTGTGGAAATAAAACCTTGCGTTCCGGAGATAGTTCGGTTTCCTTTCACCACCTTCCTAAGCAGCCTGATATTGCTAATTATTACGTCACATATCGCAGGGGAATCTATGATCAAATGACGTCAGAGATAGTGGACAAGCCGATTTTAAAGCTCGATATCTTCTAAACTACACAATAAAAACACACTGAATCAACGCGAAAAAATTTTTTTGATTTTTATTCATCGATGCCTTTCATAAAATCAACAAATATTTTGACTTGAATGCCCCTTTAAGTAGACTAGCGATTAGGTTAGGGCTAGGTTAGGGTTAGGTCAGGTTAGGGTTAAGTTAGAGTTAGGTTAGGGTTAGGTTAGGGTTAAGTTTGGGTTAGGTTAGGTTAGGGTTAGGTTTGGGTTAGGTTAGGTTAGGTTTGGGTTTGGTTAGGTTAGGTTAGGTTAGGTTAGATTAGGGTTAGGTTAGGGTTAGGTTAGGTTAGGGTCAGGTTAGGATTAGGTTAGGGCTAGGTTAGGGTTAAGTTACAGTTAGGTTAGGGTTAGGTTAGAGCTACCCCAACCCTAAGTGGGATCAAAGAAGTTTTTGTAAAACTTTCAAGCTTCATCTCAATAATCTGCTTTTTGAACCCCAACCTGGCGCTCACCTAACCCTAACTCTAGCTTAACCCTAGCCTAGCCCTAACCTAATCCTAACCAGCGGTGGTCTTAGACAAAGGGGGGCCTGTGCGACAGTTATAGGGGGGGCCTTTTGGGATCCAAATTCCAAGTTTGCTGTAGTGTGTACTAAAATACGTTAGGCCTAATAGGCATTTCATAGGAAGTTACTGGAGAAGCACCAATCGATCAAGCAATTAAAGCTCATTTAATGCGTGTAATGTAGGAACATCATTTATTGCCAGTAATTGGCAGGCTATAACTAGCAGTGATGGGCACGATACTCTAAATTTGCGTTAAGCTATACCGATACGCGATACATTGAAATTGGGGTAAAGCGATACCGATACGCGATACTTTATTGAAACATCACTTTAGCGATACCGATACGCGATACAGTATCGCCGATACTTGTATCTCGATACATATTTGTAACAAGTTTTATTTACGAAGCGTGACATCATAATGCAGTAGCAATTTTTTTTCAGTAACCTTTACTTTTCTGTCAGAAGCATATTTTTTCCCGTACAGTATTCCTATTTTGGAAAAAAAGCAAGATAAGGGCTCGGCGTGATCAGACTTGGACAACTAGATAATTCTAGTTTTCTAATTACACTAATTAGAGCGAAATGCCGCTAATCTAATTCTAATCTAATTTGCGAAATGTTTCTATGCTCTAATTCTAATTCTAATCTAATTTCCGGTTTTGCCGAAAATGCTAGTTTGTCCAACGGCGTTTTTCAACAAGTTATGCAAGAATATCCCTTGTGCAAGGAAAACCAGTGCCAAGCCGCCATCGCATTGCTTAGTTATAGTAATTGTGACGAATAGTAGCCATAGTGACATAATAACTATTTTATACTGTAGTAACTTGTAGTGTAGTAAGTTAGGATATAGAATCTAGAATGATAGTGTAGAGTAGGCTGGCAAAGCGTCTATGCATGGAAAATTACTAGGCCTACGCCTTTTCGATACACACACAGTGTTTCTGGAAGTTAGTTTTAGAACTAAATGTTTTGCATAGCCTAGCGGCGTGCATTAGCAACAATCTTCATTATCATTGCATCATGACAAGAAACTGTTCAAGATTGCTGTAGTAACGATAGTGCTAGAATAAAAACTTTTGTTCGAAAATTGTTTCAGCACCACAAGTTGGAATAAACAATAGTAGGCCTGATAGTACTTGTATGTTGTTTTACATGCTATACTAGGCTGCTATATCAGCACTAAACTACATCACTTATAACCTAAAGTTAGAAAAATTACTGTCCTTTTACTTTTTAGCCGTAGAGACAATCGCTGCATAGTGCATATCACATCACTGATTGTCTGCACAGATATCTGATGATGAGACTCTTCTCGAAAAAACATGAAGGCCTCATTACTGTACCTACTCAATTACTATAAATAATGTACAGTATTGGGTGGCGTTAAAAAAACAGAAAATATTTCTAGTTTTCCGTGTTCTTATCCTTCAGTTTTTGAAAGAGTAGGCGTAAGCAGCGTTCATCAATACTGATGTGTACGAATAGGTGTCAAAAACTAAGCGTTCATGTACTATATACAGTGGTGAAATTGGGCCGGAGCGCGCCGGAGCTCCGCCCCAAACTTCTCCACCACCACCGGAGCGCGAGCTCCGGCAGTTCCTGGGACAACGAATGTTACTGGATCGATCAACCGAATCACTCTGTGATGCTAAGAAATCGTCGCATTAATATCCCTGTCGTTTATGATGTCAAAATGCTTGTGAATGTGAAAAAATGTGAATGGGAGTAAAGTAGAACGAATACTGGGCTACCAGACGTAGGCCTACTGCTCTCTTGCTCAACGGCAAGGACTAACAAGTGAGTAATTGAAGTACGGTACGTAATATGTGTGACGAGCGTATTGCATGAAACAGAAGGGTTTATTTATGTGCATTTACACAAAAATAACAGGATTTTTTTATGTAGCAGTAATGTAAAGCACGAAAGATATGGTTGAAGTGGGATGTTGTGTGATGAAGCAATAGGAATAGGCGAAGTCTTAATCACTAACGCTGGCGTTTTTGCCTTTAAATTCTCAGCTTCTTTTCTAAATTCAGCGTAAATTCTCAATTCTCAGCTTCTTGATATCATGTGCTCCATAACCATAATTCAGAGTGTGCTCATTTGCTGAGCATAAAATGAACGTTTAGGAAGTTGTGATAAAAAACATAATTCCGTGTCAAAATTTTGTACTGGTATCGCGATAATTATAAACAGTTATTTTTAGCCGCTCAAAAATGCTCATCACCGAATAAAACATGGTCGTACAGGAACACTATTCGTTTTTTGATAAGGATTCGGTTAACCTAAGTTGCGAGTTCTGCTTTCATACCAATATGCACTGCCAAGCCATGATATGATGCTTGATAGCTTCGCCGCGTCATATTGCCCGAAGATCGACAACTTTGACCCTCGCGATTATGGCTTCTACTGATCTTTTTTGTCATGCTCGGAGTTGATTCTCAAGAAGACTGAGTTCGATACTCCGACGAGTCATACCAAAAACTTTAAAAATGGTATCCACAGCTACTCAGCCTAGCGCTCGGCATCATGGGTAGTGTGGAGAATGAAATTGGTTAAAACATACCTTGTCCTATGAATTACTTCAATCCTGGCGCTGCAAGACCTTGGTAGTTATAAAGCGTCTAAAAACAACGTAATATTTCATTTCGTACTCTGCAAACCGGAGAGCTCCGGCACTTCTAACTTACCAATTTTACCACTGACTATATACCTTTATCAGCCCAAAGGCGGCTAGAATTCTTTCGTGTAGTACCGCCACTTCGCGGTTTTTCACTTATCGCAGTGGTGTCTGGACCGCATCAACCGCGATAAACGAGGGTTTACTGTATGCCTATTTCTTATTCGTTCTAATTTTAATTCGGAAGTTGATTTTCATTTCCAAGTTTTTGCGAATTCACTAATTCTAGTTCTAATCTAATTTGGAAAAACTGTGTAGCTCTAATTCTAATTCTAATCTAATTTGGAAAAACTTTGTAGCTCTAATTCTAATTCTAATCTAATCTGGAAAAACTGTGTAGCTCTAATTCTAATTCTAATCTAATTTGGAAAAACTGTGTGGCTCTAATTCTAATTCTAATCTAATTTGGAAAAACTGAGTAGCTCTAATTCTAATTCTAATCTAATTTGGAAAAGCCGAAATTTTTCTAGTTGTCCAAGTCTGGGCGTGATTACTGTTATGCAATGGTGAGATTCAAATTTTTTATAAGCTGGTTCTGTTACAAAAGTTTTTTTCCACCCGGTTCTGTTTCAACTAATGGTACAAGTTTAAACGGCAATGCTGCCCGGTTCGCTGATCAAATAAAATTTCGTGAGACGGTTCTATAGAACCGGTGCGAATCGGCTGAATCCCACCACTGCTGTTATGCCATTACAGATACTAACATAAATTAAAAGCTGACAAAATGATAGGCGATAGCATTGACGGAAGCAGGGCCGGCGCTGAGGAGGAGCCAGCCCCCCCCCAATGAACATGCTAGAGCCCCCCAATTAACAAGCTTACTCTTTTGAAGATAGCGGCTTTTGTGCTGAATTTTAAACTTTAACCCCCCTGATAAATTAACTGCTCAAATGGCCGAGTGGTACCGGTATAGAGCGTCTGTCTCTTGAGTTGTAGACTCGGGTTTGATTCCGAGTCAGGTCAAACCAATGACTTAAAAATTGGTATTCCCAACTTCCCTGCTTGACGCTCAGCATTAAAGGGACAGTGTGGAGAACAAGCCGGCAAGTTTGCTTGTTGCGCCGCTGGGAAAGACACTTAGCGGGATTCCCCCATCTTGGTGTGATACACAGATGGCTGGCAACTCCTAAGCGAGCTCGTATAGCGCACTGATCGCTCTCTCGTGATAGGAGGATAAATATGCAACTAACTAACTGACTAACTAACTAAACGCTTGGCCCCCCTAAGTTCTTGATGAAAGACCGATATTGTGGAAGCTTTCCTCAAGAACAAGTCTTTCCTAAATATGGTTTGCATAAATTAGTTTTCGAACGATGAAAAGCACTTCTGGCTTCTCAAAATGATATATACTGTGTTTTTATTTTTTTTTGGCAGATGTTCTGAGCCAAATTTTCAACCATTTTAAATTGATGCTGTTTAAATCTAAAGTTAGCCTAGCTTGATGTGGTGAAGTAGAAACTCATTGACTTGTTATACTGGTTACTACTGCTTATACCAAACTTGGGATTTGGATTGGAATGTTCTTTTACGGACTTTGCTTTGATGTGATTTGTTTTGGTTGTCATGCACCTGATGAGACCCATAAGGTCGAAACATTGCGCTTTGTCGTGCATTATTTTGTGTTGCTGTTTACTGGTATTTTACACTGGCTGTGCAGAGTAAGTTTATGCATCAAATGTTTGGGTTTCTTACATCCTCGCCTGGGGAAGAGTGATTCTGCCCCCTTCTGGTTAATACAGGTTAGGTAAAGAAAATAAAGGTGGGACATGCATAAGTTACATTCACAACTAAGATATTCCTATGATGCTGTGATAGCTTATTAGGGTTGTGTATGTTGAAAAGTTCTTGAATCTTGTGCTTTGCATAATTTTATTAATGTTGTATCGGCGATACTTGTATCGCCGATACTTGTATCGCCCATACGTAAAATATGATCTAAGCGATACCGATACACGATACTTTCAAAAGTAGCTAAAGCGACGCCGATATCGATACAAAAGTATTGCGCGATACGTATCGCCGATACATGTATCTCGATACTGCCCATCTCTGATAACAAGGCTAGGGTTTATTAAAAATCTCCCAGAACTTAGGAAAAATTTAGAGACCTGGGGCGGTATACTGCTCAACTTTCGTTCCTTTGCTCATCAAGTTAACGCATTGCGTTAAGTGCACAAAAGTTGAACAGTAGCCTATGCCGCCTCTGGAATAATTTGCTTATTTTACTGTATATGGGCAATATTGGTAGCTTGAGTAAACCACGAACTACGGTAGTTGGCTATATTAACGGTAAATCAGTTTTGGTATACTCGCATTGATTGATTTTAACATCAACTTATATACAATATTGCTGCATCTGCTAGTGACAAATTGCCTAGTTTCACTTTGAGGTGGTTCAGCTTCGATTGCAGATAAAAAAAAATGGCTCAGACTAATTGTTTACAGTGTTTCAATGCAAAAATTTTTTTAAAATGAAGATTCTTTTTAGAGGAGCTTAAATTTGAGATAACTAAAATCAATTTTTAATGGGTTGGTTTAAGTTACCATAAAGAGAAGTTTTTTTTTGAGTTTACGCATTGATTCTTTTTGAGGGGGGTCTTATTATCAAAGCGTATTCTTTTTGAGGGTGCTGTGCTTCGCTGCAAAAAGTTTTATTAAAATGAAGATTTTTTTAGAGGAGCTTTAGTTTGGAATAACTAAAATCAATTTTAATGGTTTGGTTCCAAGTTAAGAATAAGAGAAATGTTGTTTTGGAGTTTTCGCATTGATTTTTTGAGGGGAGCCTTATTTTCAAAACGATTATTTTTGAGGGTGCTATGCGTCAATGCAAAAAGTTTTAAAATGAAGGTTCTTTTTAGGGGGGCTTAAATTTGGAATTTTAATGGTGCGGTTCAAGTTAACGAAAAAAGAAGTGTTTTTTGGAGTTTCCGCATTGATTCTTTTGAGGGGAGGCCTTATTTTTAAAGGGGATTCTTTTTGAGGGGTGCCTTATTTCCAAAGGAGGCGAAGGGGTTCTCCTATTCTGGAGAACTGAAACTAATTCTAATGATGAGTATGGTTCAAGTTTGCAAAAAAAGTGTTTTTTTGGAAGTTTATGAGTCAATTCTTTTTTTTTGGGGGCCTGCGTATTTACAGTGAAAGTAGCTTTTTGTAATTGGGAATAACTAAGAGCATGCTTCTTTTTCATCGAAAAATGGATACGCAACCACGATTTTCAAAGTTCGGTAACCGGAAATTTTGCCATATTTGGGCATAATTTTCGGTTGCCATAGTTTCAGTTTCACAGCAGCGGAACCGTTCTTCAGCTCACTCAAAACCATTACCGAAAAACAATTCATCAGCCACACTCACGCGTTCAACTGTTTTCCGGTTCCTCTGGTGCGAAAGGCATGGTTTGGTGGCAGGAAAACGGATTGCGAAGTTAGAAAATCAAAGCAGGGGAGCCGAATTCTGGTTAAATAGACACTTCCTCACTAAAAATTATTTTATTGATATGGTTCAAGTTCATACAAAAAATTTTTTCACAGTTAACGCGATGATTATTGTAGAGGGGGGACCTTCTCTTTTCGGGGGGGCCTGTGCGACCGCACATTCCTTAGACCACCACTGACCCTAACCTAACCCTGACCTAACCCTGACCTAACCCTGGCCTAACCCTGACCTAACCCTGACCTAACCCTAACCTAACCTAACCCTAATCTAACCCTAACCTAGCCCTAACCTAATCGCTAGTCTACTTAAGTAATTTGGCTTTGAAAGCCAAAACGTACTTTTTTGGCTTTGAAAGCCGAAACGATCATCGGTATAGTCCGAAAGTCTGTACTTTTTTCATTAACTCTTCATTATTCTTTCCATCCACGAATTTCACTCCAAACATTGATCTCACCATGGCTCTTTCTGTTCTTCTTGAGATTGTCATCTCGATTTCCCTCAAACATCATCTACACATTATTTGAAAATGATGAAGGTATTCATCACTCATCAGCTCGACTCTTCGGATCCTATTTTGGATTTGGGACCAATACGCAACTTGGATAGTGAAAGAGATGTTGGCACAATCAAATACAAGTTAAGATCCCTGGAGCAAAGCAGTTGGCCATGCAGCAGCAAGTCTTATGTGAAAGCTAAAGCTGTAAAGTAGTTGATTTGGTAGAACTTCAATCAAAAGAAGGATTTAGAAAACATTACAAACTTTTGGAATACAATTTCGGTAGAGAGGTGCTTTTTACAAACCACAAAGCACTTAGTGCTAAGAACACCACTGGGTTTAACATTTTTAAGGTACGGGTATATTTAACATATCTAATCAAACGTTTTCGGCGATTCCATAACGCCCTCTTCAGGATCTACAATGAGTTAATGATTATTGAAAAACTACACTGCAAACATTGGCTGCAATAAAATCACAAAATACTAATAAATGCTGAAACTGACTTAGCTCTAGGGTCTAGGCTAGCTATCTCATTTTTCATTAAAATTTTAAATTTACGGAACGACAATTACAATTATGACTAATTGATGACATCATAACAATAAGCAGTACGGCGTGAAAATTAATAAATATGTAACAAAAATGATGCTCCATTCGCGTATAATTGCTTATTTAATTTCGGGTTTTGTTTTTTGATCATTAAAGCTTCTTGGATTTTGGCTTCATAAGCTGTATTGCATTTCCAAATTACTGTAAATGAATTCAGATCTTGTTTTTGTTCTTGAGAGCAACTGCTGCAATTTTGGATATGTTTTTTAACAGCACTTTTATTCGACGCTGAATCGCTCAAATGCTCCTTAATTCTAACGCTCAAATGTCGTGATGAAGTACCTATGTAGGTGGTGCTCACATCACGTGATCAAGTGAATTTATAAACGACATCTGAGCGTAGACTTGAAGGTGTTTGGCTTTTCAGTTGAAAATAGTGTCCATATTTAGTGGTCGTATACAGGGGCACAACATGGATTCCAAATTTTCTTTTTATTATCAGGCGAATATTATTGAAAAAATCTTTCGATATTTTGCCAGCAAAAGGTACTTTAAACAGAATTTTTGGGTCTGGTTCATTTTCGGTCGGTGTTTGTGTGTCTAGTTGATGTAGAAAACGTTCGAAAATCTTGTTGAAAAAATGTATGGGATAGTTATTCTTCATAAAAAGCCGCCTCAAACTGTCTACCTCAGTCTTAAAAACTTTACAGAGGAACACACTGCCTTTGCTCTATGTAGTAGGCAGAGAACTAAACCTTCTTTCCTAGCTTTAGGGCACACCGCGCAAAAATTGAGAAAAAGACCTGTGTGGGTTGGTTTTCTCCATGTCCATGTGTCAAATCCATTTGGGTTAATTTTTATTTCTACATCCAAAAAAAGAAATTGTGCCATTACTTTTTTCCATAGTGAAACGAATGCTTTTGTGTTGAGAATTGAGTAAATCCAAGAACGTTGTGCTAGATTGTTGGTCTTCGAAAATTGCGAAAATATCATCGACGTATCTGAGGTACAATTTTGGATTCGTATCTGATTCTTTTTGAAGTAATTTGTTTCCCAAATTAGCCATGAAAAAATTGGCCAAAGTGGGGCCCAATGGCGACCCCATGGTGACACCGTCTATTTGTTGATAGATTACTTCTTTATAAAGCTAGGACTCCACTGAAAATTTTACCGTAATTTTCCGCGAAAATTATTGGAATAATCGCAATGGAGCCGACCATTAAATGTTCTAATCGCGGCGTTTTTTAAAATTCGAGAGAAACGAGAAGAAAAAAGCAAATATTTTGCGCGAAAATTATCAAATATGCGATGGATTATTTTGAAATGTGACGATTGGAAAATTTTGGTGGAGCAGGGTCGGAAAATTAACAATATTCCAATTGTCGATAATTTTCGCGAAAATTAGCTTGGAAGATTTATCAAAGCAAGCTTGATAAATTTTCCGGGAAAATTATGGGAATAAATTCTGAGGGAGGTTACCTTAGGTCAATAGCGTTGCTGGAAGAAAGGTTTTATCATCTCGTCATAATCACATTCAAAAAATATTGAATCGAAATTGGAACTAGTCAAAGCTTTACCAGTATTTGGAAGTTCTACTTGAAATACAGTACTGACTATAAAATTAATCAAGCTGTATGTAAGAGATGACGAAAAACTGGCATGCGAGGTCCAAAAGTTTCCATGTTTATACGATAAATTGCTGAAGAGCTACATAGATCACTTGCCAAAAAAAAATGCACGGCGCCTTATTGATGAGTCTCTGGGTAAACCAGGCGACAGTTCAAAGCACCAGCGGGCCCTTCTACTTAACAGGTACAGTACAAAATCTGAAGCCATTCTTCATGCGATGACGGTTTTTTTAAGTAAATCGGAGCAATCGCTTCATAAATAGCCTTGCAGGTATCAGGTACAATCTTTGAAACGGTTTGTCGGCCGATTCTATACTGAAGACTCCGTGAGATGTGTGATTCACCTGTTGCCAGGTGTCGAAGCGTGACGCTTAAGCGTTGCTGAAGTGGTATAGGTTTTCTGAAGTTTGTTGTTTGTTTCTTAATATTTGGAGCTACAAGCGACAATAAATATTCAAAATTGTGTGGGCTCATGCGCATATATCGAAAGAACATCTCTTCATCAGCCATTGCTGTTTCCCTGACAAGATATTGAGAGTGCCGTATTTTTCTCTGTTGCGGAATATTTCCCTTACCCACGTTTTGTGCTTACATTTTTTTGGTTTTCCAGCAACTACGGCTCCCAAATAAACTAAAATCTCATCCTCACTGCTTGAGCTACCGGTAGACAAGCTTTGCGTTTCCATTTTACTATCACTATGTATAGGTCAGTGTTATGACAAAATATAACCAGCCCAACACAATAACCTTCATCCAAATCGGACAAATTGTGGCATCACAATATCACTTCAAACGATGTATTTTCGCGCGAAGAAAAAAAACAAAAAAACGTTGAACAAACAGTATGCTCCACCGGGAATATTCCTCACCAAAGCAAATCTTCCAATCTGGGCAGAAAAATGCCCGGTGGAAAATTTCAGTGGAGCTGCTCCTGCTCCATCAACAATCTTTAAAAAAATAATCGCGTATGAGCGAAGGAATTTTTCAGTGGAATGGAAATTTTAAAATATTCCCGGTGGAGCCCTAGACTAAAGAAATAAACCTTTGGTAGCCAAGTTCATCAATTTTATAAAAATATCTTTAGCGAAAGTTCAGAAATCATTTTGAAAATTGTTAAAAGTATGGAATGAAACGCAGATACTTCTCTTAAAACAGGGGCTTTCGTCCAAAGTTAAAATCGATAATCAACGAACTTACAGTTTCTTTAAAACTTCGGATAATCATTTTCCAAGCAGAAGATGTCACTTACGTCGTTTTATTTCTTAACAATGATGTGACAGCTTACACCAAAAGAAAAGTCATGTACGTACCCTATGCTCAGTGAAGTATTTAATCAATTAATTAGAGAAGGAGTTTTTCCTAAAATATTAAAAATAGCAAAAGTAATACCCATCCATAAAAGAGGATCTGTTTTTTCACCCAATAATTACCGACCAATTTCTTTACTTTCACCCTTCTCGAAACTACTAGAAAAATTGATATTTGTTAGACTAAATTCATATTTAACAAGAAATAATGTGATTCACAATCAGCAGTTTGGTTTTAGGAAAAAGTATTCTACTTCTCTGGCTATTGCTGACGTTATTTCCCAATTAAAATATCGTCAAGATAACAATTATTTTACCTGTGTAATTTTGTTAGATTCAAAAAAAGCTTTCGACACGGTTGATCATGAGTTACTGCTAACCAAACTTGAAAAATACGGTATGAGAGGAAATATTCAAAGCCTGTTTAAAAGTTATTTAACTGACAGAAAACAATACATCTGTGTTAATAATTGTTGCTCTGATTATCGAACAATCACTTGTGGAGTCCCTCAAGCAAGGGTGGAAACCCAAACCTAAACTTAAACCTGAAACCTCGGTTTTAAAAGAAATTTTGGAAACCCAAACTGAAACTGACACCTATTTAGCTAAATCTTTGAAAACCTTAAGCTTGAACCAAAACCGTTTTTTCTTGAAACGTCAAAACCGAAACTGAAACTAAAACCTGTTCAAAATTTTGTAAGGTTTTGGGTTTTAAAAATTGTCATTACCATCATTACCACCACAGTTACACCACTTGACGACTTCAGCTAGGTCAAGGTTTAATTCATTGTTAAGAGACATAAGGTTTGAATGATTACGTATAAAGCATGCATCATCTCAAATAGCCTCGGGAGGGATTGGGTTGCGTTGCATATATCATTAAAATAAATTAAAAACAGTAACGGACCCAAAGTAAATCCTTGTGGAACACCATAGGTGCTGCATTGCATTTTAGACTCTACGCCATTTAGCAAAACATATTGCTTGAGTTAAAGATGAGAGTTCATTAACTTGAGTGCCATGCCCCTAATTCCGTAGTGGTCAAGTTTAGATAGCAGAATGTCGTGGCAGACAGTGTCGAAGGACTTTTTTAGGTCAAGAAAAAACAAACCGGTGTAGAGCTTTTCACAAATGTTATCGTATGATGTTGTAAGGATATCATGAATGGCGTGGGTGGTAGAGATGTTTTCTAGAAAACCATATTGCGTTGGTGATATCAAGTTATACAAATTTTTTTTCAAGAACTTTTCAAGATACACAACCCTAATAAGCTATCACAGCATCATAGGAATATCTTAGTTGTGAATGTGACTTATGCATGTCCCACCTTATTTTCTTTACCTAATCCGTATTAACCAAAAGGGGGGCAGAATCACTCTTCCCCAGGCGAGGATGTAAGAAACCCAAACATTTGATGCATAAACTTACTCAGCACAACCAGTGTAAAATACCAGCAAACAGCAACGCAAAATAATGCACGACAAAGCGCAATGTTTCGACCTTATGGGTCTCATCAGGTGCATGACAACCAAAACAAATCACATCAAAGCAAAGTCCGTAAAAGGGTGATCCGAAAGTAACTCCCTATTCTAAAATAACTATGGCTTATTCAAATTTACTGACAACTTTCTCAGTTTTTGCGTGTAAGTTACTCAATCGGCGGCAATTACATTTATGCTCTTGTTTTTATATTTTAATAATTTTAACTTAAATTTGGAATAAAGTTAAATCATGTTTTGTAAATTAGCATACTAATTGTGATGAATAATTTTTTAAAAATTCAACCACATTTAAATATACAAATAAAAAGTTATTGAATTTTAAATGAAAGTCCATGCAATGCACTTTTTTCTCATGTTTAATAAACGAAGAACTTACACTTCAAAAACAAACCATTTTTATTTTAGAATAGGGAGTTACTTTCGGATCACCCTGTATATCATTTTGAGGAGCCAAAATAACGTTATGTTGTTAAAATTACGTTACGTTATATAGCCAAAATGACGTTGTGTTATGAGAAGCCAAAATGACAAATATCACGTTATGTTTGGTAAAAAATTTAATCAGACTTTTATGAAGCAATTTTTCAAATATTTTTGCGAAACAGGGTAAGATTGAAATACGTCTATAGTTGTTTGGATTATCTGTATTTCCTAGCTTATGAAGAGGAATAACTTTAGCTGACGCATGCGTTCACGGATATTTTTTTTTCGGCCGTTTGACGTCGGCCAGCGTTTCTCTTCCTTCAGCAAGAGATGGCTGGCTATAATCGCGCAGTTGCTCTTGGACATCTCCCCATGTAGCAAATCGCTTATTCAAAGCATTTCGTCCGTTAATGAAGGCCCACCACATGGCAAGCTGACGAGTCTTTTGCATTTTCGTCATGGGAATGAATCGAGCAGCAACTTGGTATCTCTTTGGTGCGCTTCCTCGCTCGGGGCAACAGGCGTAGAATTTCGCAGACAATTGCGGTCAATTCCGGGAGCTGGGGAAAATACGAGAGCTTCTAAAGTTGTTGTTGTTGGAGAAGTTGCAAACTTCTACACAAGCCTTCCTGGAGTTCGGCAGGGGATTTAACAACTAGTTTAACAAGCACACCAAAGGCAATAGTCCCGTTCAATGGTACGTGCGTAGATTTCAAAGTGGGGTACGTATATGCAAAATCGGACGCAATCGCATATTGTGTAAAAACATATCCGTCAGGTTCGTTCATCAAAAATCGCACGAATATGCATGAAATGCAAAATCGCATGAAAATCGCATTCTGCGTGAAACCACCTTTACCTTCCATTTTGCTTGCGGATAAAGGGGGCCCCTCGTGAAGTTTTCGGGGGGGCCTCAGTTGGCCTAGCGCCGGCACTGCTCCACCCTCTGCGTCACGCTTACTTTATTTGGGCATTGCATCGTTATGACTATAGGGCAACCAAAAGTCGCTTGGGGACCGTCTGCAAACCAAGTTTCAGAGTGATTTTTCAGAAAGCTTTCAATGTATTGTTTCAAATCATTGTTTCATAAGTCAAAAGAAGCCAAAATTCAGCGTTTGCGCAAAAATATTTTTGCGAAGCTTTCTTACTTTTTTCCGTGTTTCTGTGATATCACTCATTCATTTATTTTTTTTATTTTTGACAAGACGTGCAACAATGCAAAACATTTTGCAAACTGAGAGGCGTGGACTAATCTAAAGGGAGGCGCAAATGTTAGTCATCATCATTTAAAAATGTAGGCTTATGTGTTATTTTATGGAGTGAAGCGTCATGATTAATATTTTGTGAGGTAGGCGTAGTAACACAAAGTTTGAAAACCACTGCTCTAATGTGTACGCTTACGGGCGATGTTGCAAAGTTCGCAATCTTAAAACATGCTAGAATTTTGCTGCAGAAAAATATTTTTAATAAAAAACTTCAGCACGTCCACAAAATCTCAACACGCCATAAAGAATAGGGCTCCTAACTGGGGAAACTTGCACTCCTTGGGGGCGCGAGGAAGCATTCCAGGGATTATAGATTTTTATTTTGTATTAACAGCGCTTTTATTTTTGGTTGCTCAGTGTCAATTTTTCAGCGCTGTTACGCTCTAGTAATATGTAATTCACAAACGTCTTAGTGGCGTAAAACCCTTAGCTTCTTTGTGGTTGGCTACAATCAAGCTTTGAAAATAAAATGCGGCTGATTAAGCAAAATAGTAGAGACTGTTTTAACTATCCTATACCTTGCATTAGCGACATTTTCAAAAAGGCTAAAAACTTTAAAATTGATAGCTCCGCTGGGGGAGCTTACAGCGTTCTCCTAGACCTCCCAGCTGAACACCTGCTGGGTTTTTGACGCAAAGTCATTGCAGGAAAATGTTTAAGGTCAATAACACACATGAATTTATTTCATTACGAAAATTTGCATTACGTTACGAAAATTTGGTTTCCCCAACCATTACGAAAATTTGGTTTGCATGGGTGATTGCAGTCGCATATTTTGTGAGGGCTGCAAGGATACATCAAAAATTTTAAAGCCGCCCGGAGGATGAAAATGGTGGGAACCGCTCTACTACAAGATAATACAAAAGAAAAGAAAAAAAGAGTCCGCAAAATGCCTAAATGTGAACACTTATATTTAAATATTATGAAGTTACTTACCTTGTTTCTCATTAATTACCAGAACCTCACTTTCACGTTAAAAAATCATGTTAAAAAATCACGTTAAAAAATCATGTACCTTGTTTCTCATTAATTACCAGAACCTCACTTTCACGTCAAAAAATCATCCATACTCCAACTAAAATCTCGGCTTGTGATTCAGCTTTATTGCAACTTTTTAACATGTCAAAAGTTGGCCCCCCCCTTTTAGAAATTGTAAATACGCCACAGCTTGCAGAACAATACATTCGTGATCCTCGTTATCTAAACTAAACCGGTAGGCTCGCAGCTGCTACGTTTGGAGCAGATTCGATTTACAGCTGCCAAATCGAACAACATGCCAGAGCACGTCTTGTTTCTCAGTCAGGCCACCACGTTATCATAAACAGCTGCAAGAGCAAGATCACGTGCCCCTTCTGAACATTGGCAACACCTCCTAGTTTTAGACTCACGAGCTGCCACAGTGCCCTATATGCTAATCCCTTTCTTCTTAAAATAACCGTTGCATGTAAGGCGGAAGTCTTTTGCCATCCTTAATTACGCTAATTAGAACTTTTTACTATTAGTTCATTAAATATAAAAGCACAGAGCACAGTGGCGTTGGAAGTACTTTTAAGTAGGGGGCTGAAATTTGTGTTGCCATACCAACGTCTGGGGGGCTTCGCAACCCAGACCCCCGTGTTTGTTATCGCAACATACATCATACACTTTACTCCAGTAAAAGTCAATTGGAAACTGCTTGATGAACTCAAGCTTTCCTCTTGTCGGCAGCGTGCCCGAAAAGTTCGGAGCGTCGGTTTTACGACGACCATGATCGCAAGATTGATGGTTCAATTACCACCCAAGCATCGTTGTAGCGTCCTTGGATAAGATGCTTCACGACAATTATCTCTGCTTGGTAGAATCTACTGTAACAAGTAGCAAATTGAAGAAGTCAGAAGCAAAACTCAGGCGGACAACTCGGAAACAAGACCAACTCCTAAAGCGAGCCTGGATTCGTCCTATGCTAAGCGCCTACGTCGATTTCTCGTGACTAGAAGATAAAAATGAAGAATTTAATCAATCAGAAATCAATCTAGCTAGCATAAACACAGCAGCCAAATTGACGTTCGTAAACGTGTTGACCTCCATTAAATGAAGTTATCATCCGTTCCACAGCTCCGAGTCCCAGGTTTCTAGGCAGGAGCGTATTTAGGGGGGTGGTAGCATTGTGCCATGGCCATCACCCGCGCTTTTGACCCTGCCTTTTAGTAAAAGAAACAAAATTAATGGTGCCTAGTGACTCAAATATGCCAGACTCTTTTGATGGTTTCGGTAGCTTATTGCCAGGGGCGGATCCAGGGTAGCAGGATGAGGGGTATGTACTATGCATCCACCCACCAGCCATTTTCAAAAATGTTTTGATGCAATTTTTCCATAATTTCGAACCTATTCGATAGCAATAAGCCTTACGCCTTGAAGCACGCATAATCGAAAATGTGCGAACAAAATGCATCATATTTGGCGAAGCACTCAGAATTAGGGTCAAAAAATTTAAACACAATTTACCTGAAAATTATTCAAAAAGCACTAAAACAGTCATTATAGCATGTAAATTTTCAAAATTTTTCCTGGGGAGCATGTCCCCGGTTCTCCCTAGAGCTTTTCTTGATTCTCAATCAGCTTTAAATTTATTCTGCCGAAAAAATACGCTTGAAAAAAATGTGGAAATTATCCCCCTCTCCCTTTTAGAATATCTCGCTACGCCATTTCTCCAAGGATAAGGCAGCTGATTTTAATTTGATATTTTGCTGCTTCGCTGTTAGTTGCACAAAAGTTTCTTTTAAAATTGAAAAAAAATTAACTGTGGCACAATGACATCTTAGCACTGCTCTAAGAGCTTAGTACAAAAAGTTACCAGGAAATCCAACAAGTTTTTGCGGTTTTGTTCGCTTTTGCTACAAAATTGCAAAAGTTAGTACGTTGGTTTGATGGTATCAATGAAGAAAAGAAACGAATAACAAATGGCGCCATAAGCCAGCGTTGAAGTGCCATAAGGTGTACTGTAGTTATAAATTTTTGAAGGGGGGGGAGGGCACAAAATTTCTATAAGGGGCTGAAAAAATATAGTTGGGGCTTCAGCCCCCTTCAGCTCTTACCGTCCAACGCCCTTAACAGAGCATTTCACTATCACGGGCAGTACATGTTGATCTCAAACTTATAGGCGCCTGACCATCTCGGAAGTTCGCAATTAAGTCAAACTGTTATGAGCACTGGCCAACTTTTTTCGCGATTGCGATTGTGGCAATAGTGGTACACAAAATTGTGACGCAATAAATGGCATTACGGAATTGAGCAATGCTTGTGGTTCTTGTGGGTTCGCGCTACAACGTTCCTACAGCCGCACATCATGGACCAAGATTAATCTATAAAGCTCAAAAGTTGTCGAACCAATAGGGGAGAAGGCTTTGAATCCACGAACCCTCCTTGTCAATGCACTTGGTTATCACATTATTTTTATAGCTATAACCACCTATCGAAATTTTACCAAAACGGTCGTATATTTCTTGCGCTGGAAAACTTGTTAACTCCGATTTTCTTTTTGTTTTATCCTGTAGGCTGCTGGCTACAATCAGGTTTGGCGAGTCGGAGTCGGGAGCGGAGTCGTGAGAGTCGAGGTTTTTCTTGGGAGTCAGAGTCAAAAAATTATGCTTGCCAGATTCGAGAGTAGGAGTCGCAATCGAAAAAATATGCTCAGCTCTGACTCCCGATCTTTCGCAGGAATGGAAGGCTTTTTATGCCACGAACAAATTACCAAAGTATGCTGTTGGCCTAAGTAAAAGTAGGCCCGCTAGTGTTTTACAAATCAGTTGAGGTGAGCAAGCTTTTCTAACCAGCAAATGTAGTTAACAGACGTTTTCTTTTTAGCCAGAGTTGGCGAGTCGGGAGTCGGAGTCGTGGGAGTCGAGGTTTTTTCTTGGGAGTCGGAGTCGAAAAATTATGCTTGCCAGAGTCGAGAGTCGGAGTCGAACAAAAAAAAAAAAAACGGAGTCGAAGTTGGAGTCGAACTAAAAAAATACCTTAGAGTCAGAGTCGTATCGATTTTACTACGACTCACCAACCCTGGCTACAATGCATTTCTTCTGGGCCTATAATCAATCAATCATTTTATTTCTAAACGCCAATACGCTGAAAAGTAACGATAGCACAAGCACACAAATTTCACACTAAAATTGATGAAGGCGTAGAAAAGAGCGCGTGCAACAAAACAGGGCGGCGTTGAAACATGCAAGTCAAGACTGGTTTAGCATGGTTGCATAAAATAGACGTTATAAAATCCTTATTTGGATCTAAATTTTGTTACTTTAGGTTAGAGCAACAAAAACTTCATTTGCGTTTGGATATAATCGTCTTTATCCAAAGCTGGTTGAGTTGGCAGGCCTTTTATGCAACAAAAATAGCCATTGACAAGTGGTCGGCCTAGCAGCAGTGGGCTTCGCCATGACAAGCCTGAGGTATGTGGATGACACGTTTTGTATTCTCGACAAGAAACACATTTCCGGATTCCACTTTCATCTTAATTCTATTTGCTCTCACATTCAGTTTAATATGGAAAACGAACACGATTTTTCTCTTCCTTTTCTTGACGTTCTGGTATCCCGTAATGTCTGCAAAAAGAACCACACCACAAACACATCACTCACTACAGCCATATACAAAAAACCCACCTACACGGGCAGATACCTCCACTACACATCACATCATCCCAAACACCAGAAACTCTGTGTGACAAAGACACTACTCAACCGCGTTGAAACACACATCTCTCATGCTGATAAAAACCAAAAAAGCGGTGAGTTACGAAACATACGTTCTACTCTGCAACTTAACGGATTTCCTACCAGAGCTACTTTTCTCTCTCGCAAAAACAAACGCTCTCAAACTCACAACTCTCAATTCAAACAATTCACTTCTATTCCGTATGTGCAAGGTACATCAGAAAGAATTAGACGAGTTCTGAACGAGGCAGGAGTCGGTGTTGCCATGAGACCTGTAAAAACCATTCGCCACATTTTGCCCTCCCCTAAAGATCCGTACACTGCAGAAGATAAGAGTTGTGTTGTTTACCAGATCCCTTGCTCTGACTGTGACTATGTTTGTATTGGTCAAACCAAACGTGGCCTTAAGTCACGACTGGCCGATCATAGGCGAGCCACAAGCCAGCTGAGACCGGAACTTTCTGCACTTTGCGAACATGCGATGGACTTTAACCATACCATTGATTGGGAGAAATCGGAAATCTTGAAAGTGGAGAACAATTATTCTAAACGACTCATCACGGAAGCTTGGTTCATCAATGCCCATCCTAAGGTTATGAACAGGTCTGATGGCGACGGTCTCCCAAATGTTTATCGTTCATTGGCTAAATGATTTTTTAATGCAATTTAATCTATGTAGTTTATATACTGGTTTTTACGTATTACGCATAACAATTTGATGATTCAACTATTAAATAAAGTCTCTTCAGTGGTGCTTAAAACTTCAAATCCATGAAGTAAATCCATCAACATACAATGCATTCTACCTAGCACCTTTGAAGGTTACTTCTATATCAAACTCAAGTTTTTGGCCCCAAACAACGATACCCAATGAAAGAAAATATAACCACTGACCCCCACAACTAAGTTCCCGGTAGCCTAACTAGCCCACATCACTAGAAGCCCCTATGGCAACCCACTCATTTGCAGCTGCAGACGCGTTTCGACCTTATTATGGTCTCATCAGTGCAGCATAGCAACCTCCCACCTTCCTGAAAAAAAAAAAAAAAATTCTAACCTTCAAATGAACTACATGCTCCAAATCTAAGCCTCTACTCGTTCTGCTCAAGGTAGAAAATTTGAAATAAAACCTTCAAGAAAATAATACAGGCTGGATTATGATGTCACAGATTCCCTGTAAACAATCAAGGATTGTGACGTCATCCTGATGTTGCAGTACGCGTCTGCAGCTGCAAATGAGTGGGTTGCCATAGGGGCTTCTAGTGATGTGGGCTAGTTAGGCTACCGGGAACTTAGTTGTGGGGGTTAGTGGTTATATTTTCTTTCATTGGGTATCGTTGTTTGGGGCCAAAAACTTGAGTTTGATATAGAAGTAACCTTTAAAGGTGCTAGGTAGAATGCATTGTATGTTGATGGATTTACTTCATGGATTTGAAGTTTTAAGCACCACTGAAGAGACTTTATTTAATAGTCGAAACGTATCCCGTCTGGTGCAAAATAATTTGATGATTATTCACGCATTTCGCCTTTTTGTGACGCAATAGTTAATCGGGTTCATCCAATTTACACTTCGTAATTTTTTAATCAGTTCAGTTAAATCAGTGCTACTATGTTTTACTGTTCTCGACCTGGGTTGATTTCCTTCCCAGGTCACTGTATTTTCTGATGAAGCTTGGCGTTCATTGCCAAGCGAAACGTGAAAAATAAAATTGGAGAGTAGATTTTTTCTGTCTCCGTTTTTTACCGTACCGGAAGAACAAACAGCGCAGAACTTGAGTTAGCCTAGCTAGCCTAGACTACGATGCCCGGTATACAAGTCCAACAAAATCTTCCCCACTATGCAGTGTTTAACCAAATAACTTTATCAAGACAATCATTCTCACTTTAGAATTAAAAGCCAACTAAACTGAATTTAAATGAATTTTTAAATGTTAGAAAAAAATTCAAGGTATGCGGAATCAAAACGCGATTTCAAAATTCGGGCCTGGGCCGCGAAAATGCAAAAAATTCGTTTAGTATCCACGCGACTCCGGGCAACTCCGAATTGGCGGTTCAAAGTAGTGACGTCACTGGACCTAACGCAGATTCGGCAGCTAATGGAAAATCAATATACTGGGGTAAGAAACGGTGGTTGGTGAAGAAGAGATGCGTCGTTGTTTAAGTTATTTTCAAGCTTTGTAAGTACTAGACATGACATATCAAGGTAATGCAATCGCAATGTTGGGCCAGCTATGCAGTTAAGAAACTGAAATTACAGGTAGAAGATGGTAGGCTACGGTAACCAGGTAACTGACTTCTGAAACTGCATTGTCATTCCAACGGCCCAGGTCGCCCAACGACTAAATACGCAGTAAATAGGCTA